>JAECUM010056004.1:0-11924 GCA_016617855.1 Megalonaias nervosa | reverse complement strand
CTTCCAGATATGTAATCTATTAAAAAGTAATTTATTTGAAATGTTAGAGTGATGTGGAATATTGAAGGAACATTGATCCGAGCAAAACTGCAATTCTGCCACATTAACCATTAGCCAAATCTACAATGTAGCTTTTGCTTGATGATATAAATCAAGTTGTCTTTTTATCTATCAATATGGGGTTACCATGACAAAAGAGACCAGCTTTAGATGCTATAAAATATTGATTGTGGCGTTCTTTCAGAGTATCTGGAGGAGTGTCCTACATCACATTACCAATACACGAGTGGATCCTCTCACATGGCCAAGGCATTAATAAATGCCTACATGAACCTTTGTTGGAGAATGAAGAGCAGACGAAACCTTGGCTTGATCCCAAGAAGGATGCCAAAGTACTGAAAACTTTGGCACTGGTGCTCCTGGACCAAAGGTTCCTAAACAGAGTAGAGTATTACTTTAATTTCAGGTATCCATTTCAGGATTGCAACAATTGCTTGGTATTTAAAAGAAAAATGTTAAGACTGCTTTAAATGTTTTTATTCTCAACTTAAGAATAAATGACTGTATATATTTACCATCTGAAGATCTGAATAAGTTAGCATTCATAAGATGTGTGCACATGATACATGTACAGTGACTCTCCTTCTCAAGTCTTTGGTAAGTTCAGGTATAATACATGCACATCAGGTATAAACAATTTCATGACACTCTATCAATAAAACTTCAGTAAAGATTTTATGTATGCAAAATTTACCAACAGTAATGATTATTTAATAACTGTATTAATCTGTTAGCAGATTACAAATGACATATGTTACAAGATACATGTTATTGATAATTGCAGAAGCACTGCTGAGCTTGAAGTTTTTCATCAGCAGATCCTGATGTACTGTGCCAAGAGATTTTCATACATCCCTCCTGTGGACAGGATTAGGAATGAGCTAGCTGCTTTGGATCACAGTATCCATAGTGGCAGAGATGTAATAAGAAACAAAGAAGGGGAGATAATGTAAGTTTGTTTCACTACAGGAAATTAGAAATAATTTTATATATTGATTGTACATTATGATCCCAGCTTAGACATCAAGCCAATGGAATATTATTCACATGTACAAGTCTTGAAAACTTTGTATTAGATATAAGTCATTTTGCAACAAGTGGCACACCTTTTTTTATATTTGTGGTAAGGAATCTTAATATTTTCATGCATACAGATCTTCTAATTAGTACTGTTATCATTCTAATGGATATTTATTTTGGTTTGAGCAATGCAATTCTAATAATTGTATTCAATGATACATATAGCACTTTCCCAGGGGACTGACACACTTTATTAACAATATATGGGGTTCATGGAATTTCCTAAGGAGGTTTGGGGAAGATGCTATCATCATAATGATTACTAGCTAATACCTGTTCATGAAAATATGTTGCCTTCTGAAAGGATGGGCAAAAATGCATCCTGTCTCACATAGTACTTTGTAAATAGAACAAGTAAGAACAAAAACAACCCCTCAACTACTCCTTCTTGGAAACTGGTCATGAGGCTCTAATATTGGGTGAAAAGTTAATATGGGTTAGGATGGGGATGCTTGTCACACAAATTAAGAAAATAAAATTTTCTTTAAAACAGGTATCACCGATGTTACAACAGAAAAAGCGGTAGATGATCCGTCTACCCTTGCAAGGAAAAGAAAACATATCCCCACATCAGGGAGCTTATACAGAAAGCCCTCATCTGTCAACTTGACGGCAAGCAGGGTATGAGGAGAAGAGAACTAAAGGAAGATGATCCCAGGAGAATTTGTAGAAACCTGGTGCCCCAAGAACCACCATCAATTCTAGTTTTGGTGAAGGAGAAGATCTCTCAATTTTAGTTATGTAAAATATGAAACAGTGTCTGATATATGGAGGTGTCTGCTAAGGCAGGTTACACTTTATATAATATTCTGTAAATATCAGTAGTTGAAAACAATGTATAATGCATATCAGCAGTTGCTGAAAACTTTCTGTATTGATTATTTATGACCTTCTTGCCCACATTGGTGTTTTAAAAAGAAATCTGATTGAAAGCATTATTGTTTGATGCAATATTATGTGCAGTTTCAACAAAACAAAGAACGAAGTTAACTGTATTCATTTATATGCAAATTCGTACATGCAAGAAAGTGTTTAAGTTCATGCAAGCCTAGAGGGGATGAAGCCAGTGTATTATCCATCCATATATTTGTCACATATCTGCCAAAACAGCAAGAGGGAATTATACGTCTCTGTCCAGATCCCAGCCTTCCATATTGCTGTAGTATGAACTGCCTATAGGCAGCATGTTTATTGGTGCTAATCAAGCCAAATTCATCGTTGAGGACAAAAACATCTCATCTGTACATCCTGGCCAAGGCAAGTACAGCTTTATCAAGGATTAGAACTTGAAAATCCTGAAAAATTATTCCAACTTGTAATATGCTATTTCTAAAATGTAAAATAATATATATTTTAAAAAATAATAGGAACAGGCACTTATTCAAATGTTATTCATTTTCCATCAGCAAATTCCACTGTAAATTACACATGGATCAAAACTGCACATGGTTTTAATTTTGTCATGAGCACTGAGAGTTCCATCACAACTAGAACTGATATTAAGTTTAGTTTTATGTTAAGATGGACAGCTCAAAGTTTTTGGGGAGCATTTTTAGAAGTCAGAGATTCCTGCATTGGGATTAAATAGGAATGGATGATTGCAGATGAAGATAATATTTACGTAAGAACTTTATCCTTGTATTATCATCAGCTTAGATTTGTTTAGCATAGTGAGGTACCCACATTGAAACTAGGTAATAAAAAGAATCTACTCGATGAGTATCAACTGTAAAAAAAATGTCCTTATCATTTGCATATGTATGCATGTCTGTTTTTGGATGGCTTACAATCTCAAAATTTATTGACATTGGTTGCAAAGAAATAATCTAAGCAGATGTCTCATTTGGTAAGCAGTCTCACTAAAAGTGTTGAAGCTTCTTACGTTAAATAAACTCTTAAGCATATTTAGAATAATGCATTAAGAGACAGTATGCATTCTAAACAAAAGCTGATATATTCATTACTGGCAAAAGTGATATGCAGAGCTGTCTCTCACAACATCTATTCCAGGTCTGTGGGCATCTCTCCACATTTTCCACACACCATTCTGGTAATCCTGTGTTAGGAGTTGGGTGATAACCACCACACTGCCTTGAACTTGGCTCCAATACATTAAAGACAAGGCTGTGGTGGAACTGCAACATCTGTATGAACAGTTTTCTCAGCTGGTCTAGCTCCACACTTAGATCTCCTGGAATTTGTTTAAAAGATTAAGCATACTAAATCCCTGGTTGTTTGTGGTACAAAAAGCTTGAAAGCTAAAAACATGATACCATGGAAATTTCAACATTTACAACAATCATGTATTTACATCAGTTATCAATCTTTGCAATTCCACCTTGGAAATGGAAGTCATTGCAGATGTTGTATTGTAAGAGTAACTACCAAAGTTTTCATTCTGTGTGTAAATGGATGCAGTATTTTGATTTTATCGGTACAAAGTGCAAGTTACACATTCATAGGCAGCTGCTACACATATCCTTTATACAGAAAGAGGTTTTCTGTAATGTAGCCCACATACATGTTGAGTTATTCATACCTTTTGTGATATATATTTTGTACATAGAAGTTGTAAGCTATAGTTATAACATGCTCAAGGAATACATAAAAGCTATTGAAAGAATTAAAGAAGTTTCAAAATTGCCATTGCATAAAGTAAAATTTTTATTGCAGAAATCATTTGCAGTGATCACCAGTTCAGAGGTGGAAAAACTGAATGCCAAGCAGACTGTACAATTAAAATTCTTACCCAAAATGTTAGATCAAATATGAAAAAAAATTCTTTTTCTTGCAAACCTTCATGTCAGTCTAAATTCTAGACAAATAAAACATTTTAGGATTATTAAGTCCTTATGTTTATCATGATAGTGCATATATAGTATTATATTAACATATTTTGGGGCTTTAGAAATACACCTTAAGGCATGCATTATATTTAAAACAGAAGAATAAAAGTGTAGTATGTATTTTACAAGACTTCAATGGATATATGAAATTTGTACAAGTCTAAAAAAATTTTAAAAATGCAATCTAGCCAGGTCTAATTGCTGAACTCCAAAGTAAGATTGCATAGACGTTTTGTTACCATTTTGTATTTTTTAAAATAAAAATAATAAATTTATTACTTAAATTGGAAAAAGGGCAAGTTGACCTTAACAGTATTAAATATTTGTATGCCACTAGTGTAGATCACTTCTACCTATATATGAAATGATTTTAGCTAGTTTATATTTTAATTGCCACAGGAATTTAAAATTGTACCACAAGCATTATTTACATCACTCTATATATTTTGCTACAAATGGTTGCTTGAACTCCTAAACCAATAGCCCTATATCATTAAGTACAGTGACTGACGAAGACAAAACAGATAATAATAATGACTTTACAATTAGCTGAAGAACAATCTACCTTGAGGCCCCCATACAAAGGAATGTATCTATTTTAACTGCATCTCAGAAGCTACTGTATATATTGAGTTTGGAAGAAGGAAATCGAGTTGGTGTTTCTAATGTCAACTGGAACACTATTCCAGAGCAAAGTTCGAGAGTACTGGAAACCTTTTTTGAATAAATCCTTATTTGGCTTGGGAATTTTATACTGCTTGGTAGACATGGATCACAGGTGGGGAGTATTACCAGGTAGCCTATACTGGAATAGTGATTATAAATATTCAGGAGCACTATTATTGGATATCCTGTACATTAATTTGGCTATTCTCAACTGGATTCAGTCTTTAATAGGTAATATTTTTAACTTACCAGTTAAATTTTTCTTGCTTTCTTTCTGGACTGATATTAGCTTGCATGCTACTGTTTGAAGATGTGCTAGCTTTGCTATGTTTTTATCATTTGAATTACCCCATACTGTATTACAGTAGTCTGAATAAGGTTGTATGTAACTGTTGTAAATTAGTTTTCTGCACCTTTTAGGGAGAAAATGTCTTATCCTACTGAGAAGCCATAAACTTGAATTAACTTTTTGACTGATATGTTCAGTCATGATAGGTTATTATCTACCTAAACACCAAGTAGTCTATCATGACAGACTATTTGCAAATTTTTATCCTTCCATGTAAGATTATAGTTCATCACTACCAAGATTTGTTCTTTTTTGCCGTGTTGGGATAAGTAATATTTTAGTTTTACCAGTATTTACCACCATGCCATTGCATGTGCACCAGCTGTCCAGTTTGTTTAGGGCATCCTGTAAAGAAATTTCTAGTTCATGCTTTGTGTTTTGGATGTCTGACAATGTTGTGTCATCTGCATAGAAATCTGTAGATGACATTGAGTCCCTTAGTAATAAGTGGCAGGCCATTAATAAATAATATCATTAGTAATGGACCTAGAATTGAACCTTGTGGTACTCCATATCTAATTATTCCAGGTTCAGACAGAACATTATTTATATAAACATGTTGTGTTCACTCACTTAAGTTTGAAGTAAACCATCAAGTGGTGTCACTAGGGTTGGTGTCACCCGGTGCAGTAACTCATGGTGTCACCCCCATGGACCTCCTTCCTGCATAAAAATTCAAAAATTTTATAAAGTCATGTGCAGTAACTCATAATGTCACCACCATGGACCTCCTTCCTGCACAAAAATTCAAAAATTGTATAAACAGTCATTTTGATGTCACCCCCTCTGATGGTGTCACCCTGGTGTGGTCCGCACCCCCCTAGTGATGCCACTGAAACCATCTAATTGTGCTTTCATCACATTGGTAAATTTTCAGTTTCTTCAAAAGGATTTCATAATCCACCATGTCAAAAACTTTCCTGAAGTCTACCAATTCAGATCCTATTATTCTACCTTGATCAAGCATTTGAAGCCATTTATCAGCTAGAGAGATCAAGGCAGTCTCACATCAATGTTTCTGTCTAAAGCCTGACTGATTAGTGTGTAACAGCAAGTGTTTCATTAAATATGACATGAATGAGTCATGGGCATATTTTTCCATCAATTTTGACAAGTTTTGGTAGCATTGAAATTGGTAGTTATCAGCATCATTCTTAGAACCAGATTTGTGCATAGGCATTAGTTTTGCAGTTTTCCGTGTTTTGGGGACAGATGAGGTTGCAATACTTAAACTGATTATGAATGTTATGCTGTATGAAATAGCTGAGGCAGAATTTTTAATGAGTGGTGGACCAATCTGATCAAGTCCTGTAGCTTTCTTGGTATCAAGTTTACTGAGACATTTTTTAACAAAGTTTTTTTGATACTGGTGGGATCAAGTTTGTATCATTAAAGTTCTTTTCTATCACTGGTTCTTTTAACTTTGTGGTAATGTTGGTGAAAATCATTGAAACATTCAGTGACTTTGGTGTCATTTATCAGAAGTGAGTGAATTTTATTTGTCTGATCTTTGTGTGTTACCCCAATGAGTTCATTGAAGACTTTCCAAATGGAGTTTGTGTTGCTCTTTTTGTTTTCAAGCATTGATTGATAATTTACTTTAGCCTTTTTAATCATACTTGTTATTTTATTTGTCTATAACTTATATTATGCATGGTTTCCCATAGCCTTCAATTGGTCTCGTGTCTTCATAGTATCTAGGATTTCAGTAGTAAATCAATTAGGTTGGATTTCATACTTTGCTCGGTGTACTTTCAGTGGTGCATGCTTAGAGACTACGTCCATAAATAAGTCAGTCCACGCCCTCAGAGCTTCATCTGTGTCATCAAAATTTTGATTATATTCCATGGAACTTTATATAGGTCATTGAGAAATTGTTTTTTGCTACAGTTTTGGAATGATCTGTAAGTGATAGTTTTGTGTGATTTTTTTCCTGTTTCTCTTGCATTTAACCTTTTTTGTCAAAAAGTAGGATAGTGGTCACTAAGACCAACATTTGGCACATTAACATAAGCTACATTGTCTGGTGGGTTGGTATAAATGTGATCAATAAGAGTGCTTGATATTTCTGTTACCCTTGTGGGCTCATTTACCAGCTGGACTAGGCCTAATGATTCATTAAATTCCATCCAGTTACTCCTTATTTGAGTATTGAATAGGTCCTTATTTACACTGGCAAATATATATGTTTCTTTCTCCTGTGGAAGAACATTTTCAATTTGTTTCATAAAGTTATCATTCCAAATTGCTTTGGAGGAAGGTAGTCTGTAAATGAAACCAACTAGGAATGATTTTGCATTATTTTGAGAAATTTCCACCCAAATACTCTCAATTTCACGTGACTCCAAGTCAGGTCACCTTTCTGCATTTACATCTTCCCTAATGTATACAAGTCCTCCCCATGCTGTCTGTCTGTCCCTGTGGAATGGTTTATTGTAGCCTTGACAGTGAAATAGATTATCATTGTGGTTAGCATTTAATTTGGTTTCAGTGAGTCCTAAAACATGTATCTTATTTTCCTTGGAAGACAACATTAACTTAATCTGGTCTATTTTTCCCACTATACCTTGTACATTTAAGTGACCTATGTTAAAATCTTTTGTATTTAGTTTCATATTAATTATATGTATGTTATCGTGTAATGGGGTACTCTATGAGAATGTCTCCATACTACTTTTATCATTTTGGTATTATATGAGGTGGCCTCTGTATTTTCTATGGTATCTGTGCATGGTCATCCTTTATCAAATGATATTAGGATGGGGTGGTGAGTAGCAACAGAAAGTAAAGCAGTTTAAACATACATTGTTTGGTAAAATAAATAATCCTACAAGTATGTATTTTCTAAGTTGTGCAAAACACTACTGACTTGTAGATATATGTTTTAGAGTCTTTGCCAAGTACCAAACATTTTTCAATATGTGTCGATACTTGTTTTGCAGGATATAAATAAACAATTCCCTCATTCTTGTCTGCATTGTTTGAACTATGTGTAGAGCTTGGTCAGCTCCATTTTCAGGCTGCACAGCATGTCTTCCTCCTTTTCCCCCTCTGGTTCTTGTTCCATGCCTCGTCCTTCCTCTCCCATCTTAAAGATTCCTCTGGACTTGAGCTTGAAAGTAAGCTGATTTCAGTCTGAGTAATAACAAAGTTTCTACATCTGAGTTTATCATTCAGTGTGTATCTTCTCTATTTCACATTATAATTGCTTCTGTAGTCCAGTTGTCTCTCTAATGAATTTTAATATGTAAAAGTATTCATGATTACTTATCAAACTTATAGGAATATAGTGCTAATTGAAAATCAGAAATACATGCGAGGTTGTGATTTGATGGAAGTTTTCTGGGCTGGATCAGGTCAAGTGGGGTGGGGGGTGGGGTCCAAAATTTAAAAAGGGTCCCTAGTTTCTTCTAATGGGCACCAAAGCAAAGTCTAAGTGTCTATTAACTCGGTGTGCATACAACCCAACAAAGATGCGCAAGAATCAAATGGTGGTCAAACTTCAAGTGACTGTACGTTTGTGTATGTACTTTTTTATGATCTGGCCCTGAGTTTTGGACCTGGATTCCATACTCCAGTCACAGATTTTAATAAAACTGTTATTTTAAACCTTGTGTATGTAAAGTATTAACTTGGAGAAGCAGAACACGAATTCTTTTCCGCTTTGTTTGAAACGCCAGAAAGATGAGTGTTAGGGGTCCACTGGTGACGATCTGGTTAGAATTTATAAATTGATTAATGAAATTACTAAGTTTTGACCATTTTTAAATATCCTAGATGCTTTTCGTTTATAAAATTGAGTGGAGGGGACATGACGGAGTACGAATACTATGCAAGAAATCGAGTACCTGTGGGGTTTTGCATTACTGTACAAAGCAAGTCGATTTCAGTCATTCTCGTACCACAAAAACTTTTAAATATAACTATAAAGTAGTTCTCGATAAATTTCGATGTTTCCTCTCAAAATTAAAGTTAGAAAAGAAAAGTATAAGGAGAATAGAACAAGATCAGAAGAAGATCGTACTCAACATTGTTGACATTTTAGGCGGTCTCTAACTTGGTTGTGTTTTACGTCATCAACTTCAGTGTTCACAATATTGCATATAATTATGCAAATTTCGTCACCGGAATTATGTGTGTTATTCGTTCGTGATCTGCCTATCACTGCCGACCGGAATTAAAATATGGAGACGATAGATTTGTTACTCAACGTATGAAGATTTCAGAGAGCTCGTATTTCATAATGAGAACCTCTACGTACTTGATATTATCCCATAACTGCCTTTTAAGTAGTATTTAATCAGTTGATATACATAAATGTCCCAGCATTTTTGCAAGAAAATTCACCCTCAGCTGCACTATTGTGCCTTTAATGGAGAAAAACATGAGCATATAAAAATAACATCAAAAATATTAAACCGTGCACACTATATCTAAAGTGTAACGATTATGTTACTGTTGTAGGGTTTAACGCCATTTTCAGCACAAGATAGGCTATACATGGCGGCCAGTATAAACGGTGGAGTAAGAACCCGGGAAAACCCAGGAAAGATTATGTGATAATTTGATAGATTATATAGAGAAACTTTGTGGAGAAAAAAAAAATATTAAACTGCAAACGAGTAGCAAAATGTTAAATATGCCTAAAGCAATATTTATGAATATCAAACCTTCTGCGAGGACCACAAAAGACTCACTTATATAGTTAAGCGCCCTCCTGATGTACGTTAAGGTTGCATTGTGTCATCAACACCTTTTTCTGTAGTTTTAGTTTACCTTGAACACACTTCGCCCAGTGGTAGTTAGGGATATTCATCCTATGTTAGAATGTCTTTTTTCCTAGACGCCGATGATGTAGATATATTTGCTAAACACCTGTTAAGATGCAGCGCTTATTTCTTTGCCTTAAATCTTATAGTGATAAATAGTGATTTCAGGTTAATTTGGACACAATAAAAGTTGCAGTTTTCTGAAAAGGAGGATACCTATGGAAGCACGAAAAGATGGAGAGTTTTCTTAATTGCAAAATGCAAGTAGTTTATGCCATATATTCATATTGTTTGTATTTTTGTCACATGGCGTTTGGTATAAATACCAAAAGTCTATCTGAAGAAGCTCTTAATGGATTAATATCAAAGACAAGATCCATATATATATATATATATATATATATATATATATATATATATATATATATGTATGTATATTGAAACTTATAAAATCTACTGCAAACAGTTTTGTTATAGTTGAATTAAGGAAAACAGTCTGAAATATTCATAAATTATGAAGCCAAAAACATATATGTTGCAAATACACCAATTGTCGGACTACAGACTTCCCAGACTTTATTATAAACATGCTATTACAATGTAAGTACTTGTCCAGATCAAAATTATAACTTCATGAAATTAAATTCTACTCCATTCTTACAGTTTTAGAGAAACTTTGTACTACCGAGATGTAGGAGACAAAAAATGTTTATGAAATTGTTCAAACAAATATGTATTTGTATTGACGTATAAACCTATAATAATAAAATTAATGAATTTGATACATTAACAATTTACAAATTAATTAACGTAGACTTTATTAGAGAATCGTAACTACCAATTATAGAAACCCGTTGTGCCTTAGCTTACTTAGCAAAAGTAGGGGTAATTATCTGGAAGATAGTATAAATTCAGATACGTACAAGCTCCGTACCATTAATGAAAAGTGCCATTTGTGAAAATGATATTAAAACGGGATACCATTCTGTTTTTGAATAAAAAGCTTTTAAATTTCGTTATGAAATATTTTTGCCTAAAATTATGTATGTTCACCTTTCAGAGGAGTACATCTTTTCAGCCCTGCCAAAAAGAAGTAAACATACACTGAACTCAACATGAGACAGTGGCCAAATGTCACGTGCGGCGACATTTACAATTATTGAATCTCATCGAAAGCAGTAGATGGAAAAGAAATGAATAACTGTAAAAGCTTACAAAGTTATAACTACTTCCAGAGTGGGAATGTTGATACAATTTGCACAATATGTCTCCGAAGAGCAGGAGACATATTGCCCCCCCCCCCAACTTTGGCGTGCAAACAACGCTTTAGAGGCACAAATGAAACTAACGGTGCAAGAAAAAAAAAATACTAATGAAAAATGATTTTGTTTGTTCAGAACAATTTTTATATGGAAGGCAGACTGAAAGAAATTCATTTCCAAAGCTTAAACTGGGATATGAAAATAAAGCAACTCATTGACACATTTTTTTAAAAATGTTGGATTGAAAAAAACCCCAAAGAAATGTCATTTTTGTTATCGTTATTTGATAGCATATATTAATGTGTCAAGTTTATGTATTATTTTGTAAGACCAAGAATTATCCTAAGATTTTAAGTACAGCATTTTTTTTTTCTGTTTGATTTTCACATAACTGCTCTGGTCCAAAAATTTGTTTTCGTTTGCTGAGTCAGTATGTTTTATCTTTTGTGGCTCTGTCTACTAGATATCTTGCTTTGGGTGTTAGCATCGCACTCAAAGTTTCCATGCCTATAACATGAATATTGAAGCTAGTAAATTGTAGGCTTCAGTGTCAACACTTCCTATTTGTATGAATAAGCTTTGTTGTGTCGGCACAAAGTATCTTACAGGGTGTCAGCTACAATGTAAACTTTATCATACACTTTAGTTCCAGTTTTGAGATGATAAATTACAACATCTAAGATACGCATATCAGATTCACCCATGATACGTGCTATTTTAATGGGGGGGGGGCATTGATTTTCTTTGGAGACAAGAAGTTTTATTTTCTTTAATCTCAAAATAATATGTTTCCCAAATAATATAATGGGTATAATGTGGTGTAATTTTTCTTTAAATGAGAGAAAGATATTTTTCAAGCAATTTTAGAGCCGGAAACAAAAAAAAAAAAAAA
>JAECUM010056002.1:0-15269 GCA_016617855.1 Megalonaias nervosa | reverse complement strand
TTTATTTCCTTATTTCTTTATTCCATTTGATTCTTACATGTCCTCTTTTTCTCGGGGGCAATCCATCCCAGTTTCCCTCTCTGCATGGAAGTGGCAAACCATCTTGTCGGCCTCCCTTTTTTCCCACGCAGCGGCAAACCTCCATGGTATTTCTTCTTCTCGGGTGTTGTATTTCTTAAATCAGTGAAGGGACCATCCCGTTGGACCAAGCCATCAGTAAACACTAACTCATTCAATTTAGGTTAGATTTACTTACCAATGACTTTCCTTGTCCAACAGGAGTTTAAGAAGTACGAGTGGCTTTCCCGGAGTATCCTTTCGCTTAAAACCGCTAGATCTGCTGATAATTTTCTGCGAGGTTTTAGCTATAATTCGGATCTAAGATTTAATCCCACCCTCTATCGTAAGTCCGATTGGATGTCACTGTGGACTGTCCCAATCAAACTTAGCGGACAATGTCTTCTCGCTTGTCTGTCCACTTGGCGGGTGGGAACACGCCCCGTGCACCGTGCGGGCTTCCCTTTGATCTCTGAACCAATGTTTAACACATGGGTGCGAATACTACAAGCCTTTGACTCTATAGTCGGGCTGGCTGGCGACTTGCATAATCGATTAACACTGCTTGCGGCGATGTTTACACATCAAACGCGGTAACAATACCCAAGTTTATACATCTGATAACCTGGCTGAGAAAACGTGACAGACACGTATCACTTATTCCATCATGGTGGGCGAATGGGATGTTGTAAAAGATATTCAGGCCAAATCTAACTTTTGGATAATTTTCGGATGAAAAATAAACGGAAAAATGTCTTTTTTTTTAAAAGTTATTTGTACGTATATGTTAATGTGTTTAGTACATGTATTCGTTTGCAATACTAGAATATGCCTAAGACTTTCAGGAGACCAGTTGTTTTCGTTAGAAATTTACGTAATTTCTCAAGTCCACTAATTGTTTTCTCGTTTGTCGAGTCAGTTTGTTACTGGCCCTGTCTGAAAAAATGTCTTAATCGGGTGTTGACATAAACACAAAGATTCCCCTTCTACTACATTAATAGCATAGCTAGTAGATTATAGACTTCTAGGATCAATACTTCCTATTTTTATTAACAAGTCATCTAATGTCAATATGTTTTATACGATGTCAGCTACAGTGTAAATATATCTCATCCCGCTTTACTTACGGATTTTAAGAGACAACGAACACAGCAATTAGCATATATATGGCAATTTCGTGTACTATGATGTATTGACCAATTCGTTTCCGGGAGATGGGGTGCGCTGCGGTATTTCTTTCCAGCTGGGATATTTTATTATTAATTTTCTTTATATCTCAAGACAAGTATTGTTTTTCTTGAATAAAAGTATGGATATAGCATGGTGTTATCTGCTATAAATCAAAGCAAGATATTTTTCAGTTACGTGAGAGTTGGAAAAATCCCAGGCTCCTGCGACAGGAAATTAAATTGATGGAGTCTAATATAATTGCGGTATCAGCGGTACAAAATTTTTACACGGCTCTATTATCATGACTAAAACCAGGACAAATGTATACCTACTTTACCCAATTCTAAGTTCACCATTTTGTACAATGTAAGAAAAATCGTGTGTATGTATGTGTGTCTGATTTGTATTTTTAACGTAGCTTTAACAATTGTTCAGTCATATCGCGATGATGTCTGCAGTGTGGCAGTCTATAGTGATGTTTAGCACTGGGGCATCATGCCGTAAACATTGTAGCATCATGTCCCACCCAGTCACATTATTCTGACACCAGGCCGGCCAGTCCTAACACTAACTTCTTAATGTTGAATGCAGGTGCTTGTGCCATTTTGAGAAGTCTTTGATATAACTCGGCCGGGTTTCGAATCCGCGACCTCTCGTATCCGAGGCGGACGCTCTAAGCGAAGTGTTTTTGTTCATGAATGTATATTCTGTGAATTTCAGCTGTTACAAAATGTATATGATAACTATGATTAGTTGAAATATGCTGAGCTAGCTTTCATTTTATAAGTATAAATTTTACGTCTGAAAGGAAAGTAGTGATGTATAGTTCTACAAACAGTGATATGCGGTAACAAACTTTCTCATTTCTGTATCGGCAGCCTAGAGACCAGAGATAATACTGATATGTAGGGCGCTGGATGTAGGTCCGACAAGAGGGTCAGTTGTAGTATGTATGCCATGGAATAAATAAACAGGGCAAATAACTTTACTCCGATTACCTCGGCACAGAATAACCTGCTTTTGCTGCTGTGCCGTAAAGCACCAAACCAAAAATAGGTCTTGGCCTCTCACTACAAAACAAGAACACTGCATTGATATGTCTGCAACATCAAAATAGTTATCGTTTACTTTAAAAAAAAAATTGCATAAAACTGTTAATATTGCTTTCACTAAACAATACTACTCCTGAATCATAGAAGTTATTTGAAGAAAAAAATCTCTGATGATCGACCGTGTTTAACACTGACCTTGTAAACCTACTCAATTCGTAAATAGCAGAGCAAATTTGTTCATGTTAACATGTCTCACTTAATAGATATACAAGTCTAATAATTTCTGTGTCACAGCGAATCAGTGATTTAAGATTTGGAATTATTTTGTGCTTGGCCGTGGATTACTGGATATTCCAATTAAAAAAAAATGACAATTCAATCGAGTGGAAAAACAGTAATTTTTTCACGATAAAATCGTGACCAAGAAATCTGAGCTATTTTCATGAGCGAGGACTAATAGTAAGTATCCCCACCTGAAGGAAGATTCTAAATTCAAACAACAATATATATATATATATATATATATATATATACATATATATATATATATATATATATATATATATATATATACATTAGAACGTAAGAAAAATATACTTTTTCCTTACTTTTTCAAATTTTCTTTATGTGCTTGTTTAATACCTTGAAATGAGAAGGAGATTTTTGTTACTACTTATATATTCGGTGGAAATGTACACAATATAGAAACATAAATAGTAAGCCGCTGACATTATTGCTAGGGATACAGTAATAAATCTACTACTTCAAGCAGAAATAAATATTGCTAGCCAATACGTTTGAGCATAACATAAAAATATTCTTGCTCCAAGTGAATCTCAAACACACTACATCGCATGGGAGAGAGCTTAAGTATTTTTACTCGTGCTTCGTCTCTCTAGAAAATTCGGAGTTTTTCAACCATTCCTAGAAATATACCATTATTCACTCGTTTCAAACAAATATTCTCTCTCTATTCTCTAATCATGTATTTCATTTAGTACTAATAATAATACTTGTCCTATCCAGATTTCCAGACGTGGCTATCAGCGGAACTACAAAAAGATTATTTTTATAAACAATAAAGGTAAATTTGGCAAAACTGTAAATCTGTTCCATTAATGCATTCTATTGCAGCATGGTACATGGGCACCCGCAGCATAGGTCAAGGGGGTCACGTGACCCCCCCCCCCCATGGGAATCATACTGCAAAGTTTAATAATGCAAATGAAGCTGAAAATATGTCACAAGATTCTGTTCAAAAGGCTTAGTAAAATATTAGCTTTAGTTTCATACTGCTTACTATAGGACACACGGTACTAATTGTATGAAAAAATGGGAACCAGCCTGGAAATGGGTGAACATTTAATAGAGTATATATGGGTTTGGGTGGCCAGGATTGGTTAATAATGTAAGTTATGTTTTAGGATAAAGAATCTTTTGAGAGCTTATCTTTGTTGTAAGTGAAAAAAAAAAAAAAATAGAGACATTGTTTTATTGATGGAATTCCAGTCTTTTAACAGTCTTGAGTTTGGAACACTCATTACCAAAATTAGCACCTGACTCTTTGGTGCGGAATTGAAAGCACATGTTTCAAATACATGCAGGTCCAGAAATTGCCGCGGCTCATATCCTTTCCTCTACAAAGAAGCTGACATCCAGGTTTCATCTATACTGATAAATATAGGTCTGATCATGGGCACTCAGAAATTTTATGTTGTTGAATTTTTAATATCATGGTGTTTGCATAGGTTTACTATGGGAACTGAATTAGTATCGTGACTCCTATAGACAGCTACAGCAATACAGTGACACCACATATGCAGGTGTAATTAACATTACCATAATTGCAATCATATGGTTCTATTTGTGGATAACAAGCAAAAATAATACCTTTTGTAAATCACAGACTGACTTTCAGTGGGATATTAAACACATATTCATATATATCAACTGCTGCCAAGAAGGGGGGGGGGGAGGGGGAACAGGGTGTAGATTTGACTATGTTAGGTGGAGTGTTTTGCACTTTGGTTCATATCTAAGCAATACATATATAAAATTTATACAATTTACCATCTTTAGAGTAATTATAGTAAGCAATATGATATTTCCTAGTTGTGTTTTGAAACATAATGCATCAGATATGATCACTTAGGTCTTTTCCACCATGCAAAATGGGAATGACCTCTCATGACTTTGCACCCCACTAATTTCTTTCAGTGAATGTTTTGAAATTTCATATTTTGCAATTTAATGGACTTATGTCTACCTTACTTTAGTTTTAAATTATATGTCTTCTGGGAGGAATGTTAGGTACTTTTTGTCATTTAAATCCCTTTTTCTGTAATAATACATGTTCATATAGATAGTCACCTTGACTTTTAACCTCTTAATTACATAATATGACAAGGCTGGTAATATATTTCAGTATTAAATTGAAGAGAGATAAATGGTGATATTAAAAAAGATGACTCTTATTAGACAGCTTTATTTTAATACTTTTTTTCTTCTGATTTTCTTAAATACAGCTCAAATATTTAAATGTTGCCTGAAATGCACCATTGCTCTTTAGGTGAAAATGAACTTGCAATATAATTTAATATTCACTAATGTAATCTGTGACAAGCAGAACTATGCACATTGCTTACTTATGTATTAAACTACTATTCCTAGGGCTGTCAAGAAAATCAAGAGTAGATATAGGACACACGGTACTAATGGTATGGAAAAATGGGAACCAGCCTGGAAATGGGTTAACATTTAATAGAGGATATATGGGTTTGGGTGGGCAGGATTGGTTAATAATGTAAGTTATGTTTTAGGAAAAAGAATCTTTTGAGAGCTTATCCTAGTTGTAAGTGACAAAAAATAGAGACATTGTTTTATTGATGGAATTCCAGTCCTTTAACAGTCTTGAGTTTGGAACACTCATTACTAAAATTAGCACCTGACTCTTTGGTGCGGAATTGAAAGCACATGTTTCAAATACATGCAGGTCCAGAAATTGCCGCGGCTCATATCCTTTCCTCTACAAAGAAGCTGACATCCAGGTTTCATCTATACTGATAAATATAGGTCTGATCATGGGCACTCAGAAATTTTAAGTTATTGAATTTTCAATATCATGGTGTTTGCATAGGTTTACTACGGGAACTGAATTAGTACCGTGACTCCTGTAGGCTACATCATCTGTGTATAAATGCCTCACCGTGAAGTGTTATCTTCACATTACGGAACGTTTTGTCAGTAAAGCAGTCTACTTAGGGACAAGAAACACACACATATGGAGAAAAAACATGAACACATAAAATACTTAACTTTTGTCACAAGGGGGTTACTCAAATGATATCAATCTGAGAGTAACCACACCAATAAAACTTAGGGACTTGCACATCTTCAGCTGTAGAGGTGTGTAATTTATTAATTTCTCATGTATATTATTTCTTTTGTATATTGTAAGTTACAACTATTGTACTACTACGTTTATTTTCGTACATTTTCTATGTAGCTTTGGCTTACGTGATATAATGCAATACTTTCTATTCTATTCTTGTTTGTCACTTAGCAAGAGATTTACATTAACAATATAAAGTTGAATTTTATTAAGAAACGTTTAGTACCATAGGAATTTTATCGGACACGGGTTCACTTCTGAACCTGTTTATTGTTTTGTACTATTGTACCAATAATGTGATTTGTATAACTTACCGTATATAACGTCATTACCTTTTATCCTATATGCCGTGTCATAAGTAGTATACGGTGTTACATGTATTTTCAGCTGTAGAGCTGTGGAGCTGTAGAGGTAACCAAAGTGACCAGAGTGACCAGAGTGACTAGAGTGATCCATGATGATCGTAGTCGTGATACCAGCTATAGAGCTAACCATAGAAATTAACCACAGCAGCCGTAGAGCTGAGTGAACAGTGTTGCTGTTCAAGTAGCAGGTGATAGGCGTTGCAGACCGGATTGGTGGGCGCTGATTGCTTGATTGACCAAGGTGGTCGGTAACTACCTATAATGATACTTGCTTGATTGACCGGTGTGACTGGTAGCCAAGTGTGATTTTGACTGAGTGTTTTTTGTGTTACTCCATGCATGTAATCTTTTAGCAGTGGGCTAATTTTGGGGTTTTGTTGTACCCATTATTTTGGGAGTGTATAAGATATTTTTGTATGATATCTCTCCAATCAATTCATCATTTTACTATTTGAGTAAAACAATATCTCATTTTTCACTAGCTGAGTGAATACATCATTTTTACTATTGAGTAAAACGCGTCATTCTTTTTATTCTTTTCATCGTGTGAAATTGCTGTGATTTGTTCACCTTTGTCCTTGTACTGTGGGTCATTTATTTGTATTTATATTTGTTACATTTTGAGGTTCTTGCGTATTATGTTAATTTGTCCAATATTTGGATCTATAAACGCACGTATTGATCATAATTCTTTCTCATTCAAGTCATACATCAATAAACATTGTATTTGTATCACCATCAAACGTGTTCTGTTGTAAATCCGGAAATCCCAGCTTGGTTATCTTGTTACACTGTGGTACCGGCACCCCACCAGATACCTGAGCAAAATGCCCAAGGACCTCTAATGGGAGCCTCGCCGGATCCGTTTTGAAAGATTGATCTGTCTTGAATTCCCATTTATGTGGTAGCTACCGTTTCCAGAGGAATGCCTTGCACGGCTTTGATTGCAAATAGTGCAGGTGAGTGTGTAGCAACTGTGACCATCTGCAATGTCCATTAGATATCTTTAGTTTGTGTTTAATACAATTTTAATTTAAATTCTTTGTAAACCAGTGATACTTTCTTTTTTCAGAAAGAAATGTACAGTTAGTGGAACTTAAAACAGCCAGAACTGTAAATGCTAGTGATTAGCAGGCTCCAGCGGCAGAGGGTGGGGCTAGTAATGCCAGTGTTAATGGTGATTGCAGAATGTTCCTCTATAATAGAATAAATCATACACATCTTCAAAATTACCTATTATTGTTAGCGTACTGCTTTTATGTAATTTTTACTATATAAGTATAAAATAAACGCATTGCTGTGTGTAAGTGAGACTGACTTCAAGAATCTTGTCTATGTCATTATCAGAATGCCTGGAAGTGCTGGTATGCTTCATGTCTACAACGTCACAGGAATCGCCGGGGTTGTTGAAATGAAGTATAATGAAGGCATCAAAGCAGTGATTCTGTCTTTCAGTCTAGTGTTGGGTGGTAACGTTTTCATTCCCAAATTGTTTGGGATCTCACACGAAAGGGGTTGAAATGAATATTTGAAAATGAAACTGTTAGGAGAAATCTGTCCACGATCGCATCAATACCAGACTCTGGACATCTCAGCGTAACCATTGACTCCGGGCTTTATATATAAACAGGCATCAGCTTATAATACGGTAAATAATTTATCAAAGTATCACAAGAACACATAGAATTCTAAACATAGGAACACGTGGTAGGTAAAACTTCATTTCCCCGTTTCGGCGTTGTGTTCCTGAAGTAGGATTAGACTAATAATTTCCTATTAGCAATTGAAAAACAACATATGGCGATTATCATAAAAAATGTAATATAATGCATCAGGTTAATGTCCAGATAGCGATTATCATAAAATGTAATATAATGCATCAGATTAATGTTCAGATAGCGATTCTCATAAAATGTAATATAATACATCAGGTTAATGCATAGATGGCGATTATCATAAAATGTAATATAATGCATCAGGTTAATGTCCAGATGGCGATTATCATAAAATGTAATATAATCCATCAGGTTAATGCCCAGATGGCGATTCTCATAAAATGCAATATAATGCAACAGATTAATACCCAGATGGCGATTATCATAAAATGTAATATAATGCATCAGATTAATGTCCAGATAGCGATTCTCATAAAATGTAATATAATACATCAGGTTAATGCCCAGATAGCGACTATCATAAAATGTAATATAATGCATCAGGTTAATGTCCAGATAGCGATTATCATAAAATGTAATATAATGCATCAGGTTAATGTCCAGATAGCGATTCTCATAAAATGTAATATAATGCATCAGATTAATGCCCAGATAGCGATTCTCATAAAATGTAATATAATGCATCAGATTAATGTCCAGATAGCGATTCTCATAAAATGTAATATAATACATCAGGTTAATGCCCAGATAGCGATTCTCATACAATGTAATATAATGCATCAGATTAATACCCAGATGGCGATTATCATAAAATGTAACATAATGAATCAAGTTAATGCCCAGATGGCGATTATCATAAAATGTAATATGATACATCAGGTTAATGCCCAGATAGCGATTATCTTAAAATGTAATATAATACATCAGGTTAATACCCAGATTGCGATTATCTTAAAATATAATATAATATATCAAGGTGATTGAGGGTATATGAAAATAATCATATATTTGTTTTGAACGAATAAAAGAGAAGTTTGAAGATATAACGGATATTTCGGACTTTGGCTGGAGAAGGTAGGAACCCATATATTACTTGGAATATTTCTTGCCTGTTCATTCATATTTTTTAGTTGGATCTGTAAATTTCATAGAGGATAGATGTACTTGCAACTATATCAGTTTAGCCATGACGATATGGCATTAAGGCTCAAATGATATGGAAATCATATGAAACGGTTTTCATATTGACATCTTATCTTCACTATTGGCAATTTGCGCAGGGACTTTAATTTAGATTTACTTTGTCTTTTGACTATAAATATGCATAATTGTATTTATTATATGCTCATTTTTTTCTCCGTTAACTTTACATTGTCAGAATCGTGCAATATTTTGCGATACTGAACTCCTCGCGCTGACTTCATACTGCATTCACGCGAATAAAGGAACTACTTTATATTGTAAACAAACAATTTGTTTCTGAATGAACTAAAGTAGATGTTTAGTGGACTGACACATGCAAACTGCTTTAGCACATTCCGCGCTAACGTTTTTGATACATTGTTTCAGATTTAGGCTAGCTATAGACGCCAGACAGGGTCCTTACAATAACATGCAAGTTATAAGACATAAACTGTCTTCCTTAGCTGGTAATAAAAATGGCAAAAATATACTTACAATTTTACATCCTGAATTTCCTCAAAATGTACTTTAGTAGTTCTGCAAATCCGAATTACATGAGCCATGTCATGGGTTCTCAAGCTTGTTTACACATTTCGAAATTGTACTGTAATTTCGAGTTTATTCCAAGTACAGTTACATCCTCCTTACTGCACTCAAAATGAAATATACATTAAATTCCACAGCGTCTTTTCCATAATTGCAATTGAAAGACTTCATATTTTTCCCACATTATGATCTGAATCATTCAATGACAGAACAGAAACACGCACGCCGATGTCAACACACTTCAATACGATTAAATTGGCAGACGCTGCTGGAATCCGATGTAAGTTACTTCATGTAGATAAATCCAGACCATAATCACGAAATTGCGTCGAATCGACAAAAATAACAAACTGTATTTATTCCAGATCAAATGGAAAAGTTGTTGCAATGCGCATTCATTAACAATATTACTCCAAATTTCAATTTTAAGTAGACCAAACGCCATTTTCTTTCGAAACTTACGTCTAGCGTGCGACCAACTTCAAATTTGTCTGGGCGGAGTTACGTGTGCATTAATAATGCTGTTGTGTAATGATGCAGCTACGCTTGTGTATTTAGTTTGGAATACGGCATACATTCAGTTACTTTGTTTCTTGCAGTGTATTTTTGTTTATATATTTAAGCCTTGGGTAGAATAAGAAAATGAGCATATAATAAAAAGGTTACTGCATTTGTATGGAAAAATATGAACTCGTTTTGTCGGATGGATATATTGCACTCCCAAGGTCGTGCAGTATAACCATCCGAAAAACTCGTTCATATTTTCCCATACAAATGCAGTAACCTATAAATACTATATAGATACGTGAATTCACCACAACAGAACAATATGTAAATGCACATATTTTGCTCACGATTTGTGTTCCTATTGTTCTCTCGTTTTGTTTTCCATCTTCAAAAAGGGATCCATAGAACTGCAAAGCTCATAGGCTCCTGGCCACTGTCTAAAGCTTGCTGAGCTGTTTATTTCTCTCTCTCGTCGGTTTAATTCGATTATTATTTATCTGTTAATATTACTTGTTACAAACCAGGGGTATTTGCTTGACCGAGCGGTGTCAAACCCTGGCGTGATTCAACTAGAAGTCATAAGTCTATACAACTTCTGTTGTAAATTAGAAAGCCCAATGTGTCCATTCTGTAAATAATTTTACTCTAATCAATGCAAGACCACAGATCTTACAACTTTCCAATTGTCTTTTGTTACGTGTCTAGGCTCTTACAAAACGTAACAGAAAAGAGCGAAGACAACAAGCTTTGTAAAATTTAACAAATAATTTATTTCCCTAGAAATCCAAGGTAAAAATGAGAAAAAGAACTTACGGTTTTACGAATCAAATCCAAAATTAATCCAAGAATTAAAAAATAGAAGTCCTATTATTAAAAAGTCCTCAATGAATCTGAGTTCGAGTCTGGATGAAATCCAAAATGGAAGACGATAACGTCTGTTGTAATCTGCGAAGTGCTGTTGTGTCAACAGTTCTTGTTGAATCACAGAAAATATTATTCCAGTTTTTAATTCCGTATAAATTTCAATGAATGTCTTTGTCCAAGAATTTTATAGGAGCACTTGTATTTCCAGGGAAAATAATCACTTGAAATTCAATAAAATAAAAATTCAACTCCAACTGGTCACAACATATGATTGGAGCCCGACTGAACAAATTCTATAAAGAAAACAGTTATGCACAAGTTTAAGACGCAAAACAGATTCCCGGATGAGAGTCACATGGTCATCCTTCCAGAACAAAATAGAAGCTTTTTACATGCCTAACATCACGTACTCCAAGTATGGCCTTAACTGAAATCAATGGTTCTTACTCTAGGAAAGAATAATTAAAAAATATTTTTTAAAAAGTTGTTTACCAAAACCCTTACTGGTTATGAATCAATGTCAGCAACTAGATACAGTGTTTCTATTATTATAACAGTCAGGGCAAACAGAACTGAACTGAATTTCTGGAAAATATCAAATCCAGTAAACAAAGTTACCTTACAATAGCATTTAATGGAATAAAACAATGTAAAACTAACAAACAAATTAAATTAAATATACAGAACACTATCAACCACACATCTGCATGGTTTCTCTTCATCAACTTTCCGTACCGTCAGCAGTTCACGTCGTAAAACTATACAACTATCCCCTAACACAGAGAACTATTTTTACTACGCCATCTTAGGCCAGTCAATTCATGGTTTCGAGCCACATTTCGCCTGTAAAACTGCATCACATTTACAACCATGGCGACATAAACGGTATCTGCTGAGTCCCTTCTTGTTTATTCCATTGTGTAATTTACCAGTAGTCTCCAACAATAAATACTGCACCTGCAGTCACACAACCGATGTACATCACTAGATTTTAATAGGGACTATGGAACGACAGGCACACTCATGCAGCTCTGACCTGAATTCACCAAAAGTAAACCATGGCATCATGGAAACTCACTAACACTTCACTCCGTGCCGTTTGCTCCTAGTAATTGGTTAATTTTTTCGGGCTAAGGAATATTTCCACTGGACCGAGTTCCCATAATCAAACAAGTACTCACAAAAATCTAAGAATTCCTTAAAACGTAGCGCTATAACCAAATGCGTATACTCCAAATTTATTACATTATATTGCAGAATAGTATCCAGCTTAAAACACTGAATAATTATGTTGTGTTATATAAGTATTGGATTTCTTGAGATACAACATAGGTAAAATGCATTTTTTTTTTAAGTGACCAAGGAATCATCTCGCTGAACTATAATGCCTCGAATACAGAAACTCTTATGAGAATACTTCCCTATCGTCTTAGATGAAAAGATATGGTCTTGAAATTTTTACTTACTGTAAATTTCGTTCTAGAAAAGAAAATATTAATGGTTTACACAGAATTGAATATTATATTGTATTAAAGAGAAGTAAATACATCTGATGGATAATACATATATACTGTTCTTAATGTATATTTGTAGTTATAACTTCAACACGGTTTAATATTATTTATAGTGCTAGACCCATCCTCAGCTGCCGGCATCTATCAATTAATAGTGAATGTTCCGCTGACCTTGATGGTGTCGTTCATCCGGATATTTCTAAAAGCAAACATATGGGGAAATCTCCACGAGTATATTTGTACCATGCCGCTAATGAAGTGAGAGTTACTCAGGGTTAAAGGCTTTGTATTATGTTACTAGCTGACTGTTGGTTTCTTGGCCACTTGCCATGCACGTTGATGAATGAACTTAGACCTAATTAGATTTGCGATGCTGGAATGCCCAGCTGGATGGCTAGTTGGGGAATAAGACACAGGGAGGTGAAACTAGTCTCCCTGTACAACTGATACATACCTTTAAGAATAAAGAATGTATAAAAGTGTTTAACATACGTATTATTTATATACATTAAAATATGCATGCTATTTGTGATAGACATAGGTGTGAAAATCTTTTATGATGTAAAGATTATTTGTAATTTAATCGTTACTTACTACATATAATACTTGGTAATTATAATACTTATCTGTTATGTAGATAATAATTCCACATCCAAAATATATGAACAAAATAGATGCAAGTAATAAGATTCTAGTATGAAGTAACATGTGACCAGCACGTAGGTTTTATTACAATAACTTCAGGTAAAAACGGGTTTAAATAAGCAATAGTTCGGTTCCAATGTATTTCATAGTGATAATAATAATTTTAAATTCTTCTTCTTCTTCTTCTTCTTCTTTTATTATTATTATTATTGTTATTATTATTATTATTATTATTATTATTATTATTATTATTTTTATTATTATAGAAGTATTAATCTATCAATGAATATTCAATATGAAACTTGAAATATAAAGCTAGAACGAAGTTAGAGGCGTAATTTGCCAGTCAGTCAGTTCGGCGACCGAGCATGAGTTAGTTCGAGTTTTGACGAATGTTCTGTTTAGGTGAGTGATGACCATGAATAAAATCTTCAGTTATAAAATATGCATATGGAAGATGTTTCATAACTTACAATATGTCAAAATGGTGAAATACTATTTAGATATGTTTAGATGAAGTGAGAATATCTTTGGAAAGTACTTCTGGACCACATGAGGTGACGGGTTTAATACCGTTCACAGAATTGTGCGATGTCTGTAAATATATTTTACAAACTAAACATGTCGAGTTGTGCACAAACATACACACATGCAACTTCTGTGTGAGAATGGGGAGTTTTTGTTTCAGGAACATTGGTATACTTTATAAAAAATTCACAATTGTTTCATAATCGTCGATCAGACGTTTACTATAAGAAATATATATTTCACCCAGTAGTGGTCTTAATTAATCCTTGTTTTTCACACTTGCTTGCATTCCAATCTGTTTAGGTTGACTCATCTTAAAACGTTCAATTTATGAAGATTTCATTGGCATGTGGTTTACAAGCATACATCTTTACTTGTGTTTCATTATTAGTTCTTGTTTTGATTAAAAAATTTCATGTTTTAGTCTACATAAAGTTTGCAGATATTTCACCTTTACATAACGTTCTTGCTGTCCTTGATGTTGACTAAAATGATAGGTGTAGTAGAATTTCAAACAAATGAAAATCTTTGTCAAGCAAATGGGTTTTGTGAATTACAAAGAATAAAATAACTATTTCTTAAATTCAACCTTTGCTGAAATAATTATTAAAGCAAATATAAAATGTATTCTAAGCTATAGTTTAGTTGAGTTTAAATCGAATTTGTTTATGACGTAAATGTGAATTTATATGTCATATGAATCTTGGTTAAGTTGGTATTGAAATTTCATAATGTAAAATAAGTGTATATCTAAAAATACGATTGGCAGTCTTTGATTTCGACCAGTTAATGAGTGGTAAATCTGGTAATGGGACATCACAATATCAAAATAAATTGCCGGAACATTTTAATGTTGGTAATAAACAAGGGATCAGTTTCTGGCAAAAAAGCAGTTCCCTGAGAAGTATTCCTACACTGTGTACCAAAATTCCGGGTACAAGAGCACCACACAGCTGAGCCCTTCATGTAATCCCCAAGGCAAGCTTAACACTGCACACGCCATTATAAGCTCACAGGCTACATGTCCGTTTCAAGAAAATAGCATAACCCCATAAACTGTTACTAATTTAGTTCCTAGGGCAAAAAGCATGGAAACCTTATCATGCATATAACAACCATTACCTTGTTGGTCCCAAAGGCAAAACCAGGGCAACTTTAGCATGTTAAGCTACGATAAGATTATCTCATATATATATATATATATATATATATATATATATATATATATATATATATATATATATATATATATATATATATATATATATATATATATATGTATATATATTACAGTAACTAGTACAAAACGCTTTGTAAAAGACAGGACAAAAGCATTATAATTAGGTCAGTCAGAAATCGGCTCACGTGCATAAGATGTTTGTATTATACTACTGCAACATGGCTTAATAGCAAACAGTGATTACTCTGTTGCAAACTTGACTCACAAAACTGGGATGTACTTTACACTTGTAATGTAGCATAAAGTGTACGTATTGATGCACTGAAAAATAATATTATCGTCCATATTTGAAGGAAAATATGAACGTATCATAAATCACGACCAGAATACGTATAGTGGAGCAAAAAGATTTCCTGTTCAAACAAAGCACAAACGTAGTCATCAAAATAAGAATTTCGCATCAAAATAAAGAATCTTTGCGTCAGAAGAATTGTCTGTGAATTAAAAGAATAAATATGAAGTGTCCATCATTTGCATGAGTTCATATGAAATGACAAACCCTTAATATTGGTTTATATATATATATATATAT
>JAECUM010056000.1:0-17950 GCA_016617855.1 Megalonaias nervosa | reverse complement strand
ATTTAATATTAATGATGCTAGGAGAGATTTTCCTTATCTTAACGAAGATGATATTGTTAAAATTACTAATAATATACGTGAATGCAGGAGAGAAAGTGATGAGAAATTTGCAAAAGATCTCGGCAGAAAAATAATCGGTAAATTTACGCAAGGAGGATCATATGATCGTAAACGAATGTGTACAAGATTAATTATGGACGATGCTGAACTCGATTTTATAATTGCTGATACAACGGAGAAAAACACATTTATAAGTCGAAGTAATGCTTATTTATCAGACGGAACTAAATTAGGTACAATTGTGAGATATACTGATGGCCAGTCACCGCAGTTTACTCATTTAAGATCTTCGATGCTAGCGTATGTTTCGAGAAATTTATTATCGATGATAAACAGATTTCCTCGTTGTGCAGTCAGAGTCGCGAAAGATTCATTTTATATAAATAAAAATAGGCGGATTCGTTAAAACAATTTCATATTAACGATCATGCATCATGGGGCGAATGGAAATTAAAACATGAAGATATAATTAGTTATTCTGAATCTGCCGATGTTGAAATTGCGAAAACATATTACAAGAATAATCAAATACCAGGGATGTCATCGGCACCATCTGTATGTGATACTGTGGCTAGACATAAAACCGTTTATCTTAATGGGTGTGGTGGTTCAGGTAAAGCAACACGCGCGATTGAATTATTTAATAATTGTTCCGATATGATTGTTTTGACACCGACACATAAACTCGCCAGGGAAATAAAAGAACGAGGAGTAAAATCGTGTACATATCATAGTTCTTTAGATGGTGCGGAGACGCATGGACTTCATCGCGGATGGGTGAGAAATACATTCCTAAAATTATTATCTGGGACGAGATATGCACGGTATCCCTAGAGGTATTAAAACTATTTCTTGATTGGCTGTTATTGAAGAATGCTGCTGTGATAATGTGTGGCGATCATGGTCAGCCGCCACCTTTGATTGGATTGTCTCCACATGAGTGGCTGAAAACATTTGTAGATTATTACGAAGAAATAACTGATGACCATAGAGCTGTTGATAAATCACTTAAAGAGTTTAAAAAGTTAATAAGACTACAGCCAGATAAAATACAATGTGAAATAATGCGTAAAGTAATTCCAAAAACTTCTATGAATAATTTTTGGACTTTATGGAGACCTGCTGATTTGATAGTTGCAAGTAGAAAAATAGTTCGCGATACACTTCAACAACAATTATTTACGTTACATAAAGAGAAATTTTCAAATCTACCTGTACCTTTGTGTTATCGCCCAGCAGATACTCGACGACAGAATGTTGATGTTGAGATTCCTGGTGGTGGAATACAAAATCTTGTGTCAAATGATATTGTTTTAGTTGTTGTTGATGTTGTTGAGAGCGCGTTAAGCATGGATAAATCGCCGTTTACGTTAGGATACGCTATAACGATTCACTCGTCACAGGGATTAACTATAACCCATAGAAATATTTGGATTGTCGATGATCGTATGGAGTGGTCAAATTTAATTTATCTTGCAGTGTCTCCAGTCAGAAGAAGATCTCAACTGGGCCGGGTTATCATGGATTGCGTAATAACCGAAGAAATTCCTGACAACTTTCTCGATATCAATAAAAAGTTAGCGAGTTATAAGCAATGTGACAAAAAAAAATAATCGCGAATTCAGTTTTGATGCTGAATTTATTGTAACACTTAAACAACAACAAAATAATCATTGTGCAAGTTGTAACTGTACTATGCTGTGGCAGTACTCGAGTAATAATCCAAAACAATTTACCGTTGATAGAATTAATAGTAGTCTTGGTCACACACGCGAAAATGTGATGCTGACCTGTCTTGAATGTAATCGACGTCGGGGCGCTGGACACCCTGGTGCAAGGTTATAAATGTGAGCGCGGTAATAATTGTGTATCCGTAGGAATTATTTGTAATTGTTCGCGTACAAATCCATCCTGAGGAGCAGTTGAATCTAATCTGTAGATTGTAGGTCTACCTGTGGACCTTACCACGCTAGAAATTTTGTGTGTGGTCACAATCCATATAGGATCAGTTGCTCTTTTTCTACCTCCTTCAAGTTCACCAGGTTCATATAAATATCTTACGGTAACATTACCTAGTACTAGTTGAGACGAAGATTTACGTTGTATTGGTATATATTTTTTTGTGATCGCATTAGAAGGTTTCATAAAAGTTGCACGAGTCATTTCGTTGTTTAACGCAGCTATCACACTTGGTAACCTTGCAACCCATTCACGAGATCTCTCCATGGACTTAAAGTCAGCGGATATTTCCCTCGCGTATTGGTACCCAAATAACCGCTCAGCAAGTGTTCGATTAAATCGTTCAACGATTGCCTGATCACGATGAATTTCAGTGTGTCCTCGTCTGATTTTAACGTTATGACGCTTCATCAACGATGATACTGCACCAAGAAATTCTTTGCCAGGATCAACCTGTAGCAGTTGTGGCCATCGTAGACCACTACGTTGATAAATGCGTTCAAACGCAGATGCAACTTCATTTGCTGTCTTTGTTGATAGTGGTTCTGCTTCTTTATATCTACTCGCAACGTCAACGACAGCTAACGCGTATCTGTATGTGTACTGACGTCTGGCAATTTTAATGGTATCGTGTGGTAAAAACAAAATATCTGCTTGATGAACTTCATTAGGGGTACTGACATCAAAATGTGCATACTGAATTTTTTTAGGTGGTGGTAGATAAATTTGCCATATTGCCTGTCGTGCTAACCACGCTGCAGCGACATCACGTGAGACTTTTGCTGCTTCAGCAAGTTTGCTAATCGCTGCTTTGCCTCTCCAATATCCTCTTGGACTATAACAAACAGATTCCATTATTATGATAATAATCAATTGATTAATTACCAGCTCCGAACATTATTTTACCTTTCATACCAGCTTTAACCAGAAAAGAAGTTAATTTTTCTCGAAATGATTTATCTTTTACCATATTTATGGCATGAAATAATTTTATATCGGCGAGATGTCGTTGTTGTAAGTCTTTACTTTTATACGCGACATCATGAATGTGACACGCTTGATCAATTGCGTTTATTGGATACTCTCCAGGGTTTGGTTGGTCTTGGTTATCGAGTCGGATATCGAGACGAGTTCCAGGACCACAATAATTATATCCAGGAAATTGTTTCTCACCAGGATACTTTGCCCATGGAGCTCCTGGTAATTTACCTAACGAAGGACCCATATCTCTACCTGTCTTTAATGAAATGAATTCGCATTTGTTTTTACCACATTTCACACACCTGCCTGTAAATGCGCGCCTGTTATTTTTTGTTATTATTGTCGTTAATCCAGTGGTGGAGGTGGGTGCTCTACATCGAACACAATATAAATCCATATTATTATTATATGGATATAATTGACTTCTCAGCGACACGAAAACAAGAGCCAGTCAAGCATCATCCAGCGCTCCCAAATTCTATCAGAGCAATTATACTTGGCCCATCTGGGTCTGGTAAAACGCAATTATTACTTAATCTGATAATGCGATGGCTCAAGTGGGATAAATTATATTTAGCAGCACCATGTGTAGATGATCAACGATGTTACGAAGTACTTAAAGATTTTAATGAAAATGCAAAGTCGCTGACGTGTCCTGATAATGATGCTATTGATTTTATTACCGATATCGATGAAGCTCCATCCATAGATGATCTTGATGGATGTATCAATAATCTCGTAGTATACGATGATGTAATGCTGGATAAACAATCCAATCCAGCTCGGATATTTTCGCGAGGCCGTCACAAAAATACAGACTTGATTTATTTAACTCAGAAATACACGCAAATTCCTAAAGTGATCAGAGATAATTGCAATATCTTAATTGTCTTTAATGGAGTAGATAATTATACTTTACAAAATATTTATTATACTTCGTGTTCAGGGGATATGGATATGATTAATTTTAAAAACTTCTTTTTAAAAGCACAAGCTATTCCGTTCGGATTTATAACGATAAATTTACATGACCCAAGATCTAGATATCGTATAGGTCTGGATAAAATCTTTGGTTAATTACAGCAGCAGAGGAGGTGAACGACCAACGTTGAGTGACCAGCGCGTAAACGTATGGTTGTTATTGATATAATTGTTTACACAGTTTCTGCTGTTATTGCTGGAACCGGATTATTATTATCAACAATAACAATGACAGCACCTGCAGTTGTAACAATTGTCGTTTCAACTTCAACGATTATCGCAGGTATTCTTAGTATTATTGCTAAGAAGATATCTACATGTACAAATGATAAATTACACGAGTATATAATAAAACTACACACAGTAACAACATCTTATTCTAAACTATCATCGTATCTTTCGCCGTACGTCAGCGATGGTAAAATATCTGATGAGGAGTTTGCAACGATAATGAAAACCTATAATGAAGCATTTAGAATCGCTAGCGATTCTAGCGATAAAGTAAGTTGTGATAAGAGGGAAGATTGAATTACCGAGAGAGAACGCAACGCGTTCTATTAAAATAATAATTAATCATGAAGTATTTTAAATAATGTCAGCGTTAGAACTATTACAACAGATCGTCACTAATACAACGCATACAAAAACTACTATGATATCATTAAGTTCGACCAATCCTGAATTTAGCGTTAACTTTCCAACTGCAATTTCAGCAAGTGAAATAGCATTAGCGCAATTACGAGTTTATAATAGCTGGCCAAATATCAGGTCAAAATCGTTTGGTGGACTACCAGCAAACAATTGACTTGTATTTGCAAATAAGAATAAACATGATGGAACTCCTGATTGGCAAGTTGTTGGAATTTCAACGGGCTGTTATCAAATAGAACAGATTAATGATCAGTTTCAACGTAGAATTAAATCTATTACAGGAAAAGAATCCAAAATAACAACCACTGTTTATGAACCAACATTATCAGCGGCGATTGAAATAAATTCCCTTGATTATGTTGTAGATATTTATCAAAGTTCGATCAGATCAGTGTTAGGATGGCCTGATGTTCCTCCAGACCAAAGGTCAAATGGAGTTCCAGAACCAGCTCGGGAAGAATTTAAGACAAGCGAGAAAAGATTCATTAAAGATCCAGAATATCGAAATGAAAATCCATGGTATTATATAGGATTTAAATTTGATCCAAGCAACAATGAAAATTACTTTACTGATTTTGACGGTAAAAGGCTCCCCAAGAGAAGCAGATCAGCATTTAATGTCATCGTAGACGCCAGGATGCAGACTACTAGAGAGATTGTTGATGAAAAATATTTTAAAATATTTTAGATCTTCTTAAGCCTGAATACGATAAAACAGTTAATGTTTTAAGAAGTTTATTTATTTCATTATCACAACATTATGACGATGGTGTAGAAAATCAGATAATCGAAACAATAAAACATTTAAATGGGATCTTATTTGATTTATACATCGCCAATCGAAGTATTATAAACGTTGCGACTAAACTCAATGGAAATCCTTACGCATCTCCAAAACTTAAGCAATTATTTCTTGATCATTACCAAATAACAGAAAAAGATTTACAAACATTTATAATACCAGATTTAAATAACGCTGAAAAAAAATCACTTGACGATCTTATTAACGATTATTTTCCAAAAATACTTGAATCATGGAGAAAAATAGCCCCACCACCGGTTATTCTTAAACATAATAATGATCCATACGGTGGAGGCCGTCATATCTCACCTGGTATTGTTAATATAACATCAACGATCGCAGTCAATCTATTATGTGATGTAATTGATGGCAGCTATCAAGTAGATCTTTCAAAGTCTAGCCACCGTAGTGGCACTGCGGAGCAAGGATATATATTATATTCATTTAGTCCTCAAGCGCCACCTGGGTGGTTAATTGTATCTGAGCCAATTAACCCCGTTTATCTACGTGTACTTAATCCGTTATTATCAAGGATACATTTTAAACTTACTGACCAAATAGGACGCATTTTGGATTTGCAAAATGAGGTTTTAAGTATTAACCTATATGTGAGATCATAGAGCGTTATCGCAAAACAAAAAAAAAAAAATATCCGAATCTAACTCGGATCAGAATAATTTTTTTTACTGGGTAAATCGTAATTATCAGAATAAAATATTATAAATAAACTGTCAATTTTGCCAGGGATTTTGTTTAGCCATTATCACATTGACTCCACCTTCACTTTCATTTTCACAATGCTCTCTTAACTGTCTTATACGAAGGTTCACAATCTTTTTCTGTTCGTATTCATGAGATAATTCTAACTTAATTTTATCAATAGCGTTTGAGAGAGGTACAAACAGCTTTACCTGATTATCTGTAACTGTTGCCAGCGACTGTAACATTGCCTGCTGGATAAACTTCATGAATTTATAATCAGATGGCAAAGTGTATCTGTTCTCCAATTTCCGTTGTTCTAATGATTCAAAGTCACACAGAATTTTTTCAGGCTTAAGATTATCAGATATATTTATACCGTTATGTTGTAATTTTTTTAATCGCAGAAATAATAACATTAATATTTTCGGAATTCATTATATTATAAATGTTTGTTTAAAATAAAAATATTTCTAAATCAGAATGATAAAACATATTTCTGAATAATAAAAATTTATAAAACATATAATCACAACACAACCCCATGTGAACTCCTAGGTTGTCAAACAACATCCTAGCAAGTTCAGGGGCATTTGAATTAATCCCCATGTGACCCCCTAGGTTGTCAAAGAACATCCTAACAGGGTCAGAGGAAATTCGAAAGACAAAACGGACAGCACAGTTTTATACAACCCCATGTGACCCCCTAGGTTGTCAAAGAACATCCTAGCAGGATCAGAGGTTACATATAAACTTATCCTAGGACAGCACAGTTTAACCCCATGTGACCCCCTAGGTTGTCAAAGAACATCCTAGCAGGATCAGAGGTCACATATAAACTTAATTCTAAGAACTTAACTAACTTATCCTAGGGACAGCACAGTTTAACCCCATGTAATCCCCTAGGTTGTCAAAGAAAATCCTAGCAGGATCAGAGGTCACATATAAACTTAATTCTAACAGCACAGTTACATATAAACTTAATTCTAAGAACTTATCCTAGGACAGCACAGTTACATATAAACTTAATTCTAAGAACTTTAACTCTAGGACAGCACAGTTACATATAAACTTAATTCTAAGAACTTTAACTCTAGAACAGCACAGTTACATATAAACTTAATTCTAAGAACTTTAACTCTAGGACAGCACAGTTACATATAAACTTAATTCTAAGAACTTTAACTCTAGGAGGGCACATTTACATATAAACTTATATTAAAGACATTACTACGGGCCTTCTCTACGTTCAATAGAAAATGTACACACTCCCCCATCATAACCAACCCAGGGAGTGCAAAATTGCACCCACCAAGTGACATGGTGGGCGAGTGTACAAATTTTCTATTGAAACGCAGAAGGGCTTGCTGACGCCTCCACTAAAGAAGAGGATTTTGGCATAATATCGCCTTTCGCCCGACAATGTGCCGGTCACGAGAATCGAACCAGGGACCTTGAGTACGAGAATCCAGCGCGTTAGCAATCGGCCACCGGACTTCATTATATATACATAATGAAAATATTATTATATAGATAAAGCGCAATGCACTTAAAGAATACAGAATAAAATCACAATTATTGTAAAATGTAGTAATAAAATCACAATTATTGTAATATGTGAATTTATTTTCAGTTTCCAAATACTTGGAGAAACCACATACACAAAATCCGCATTTCTGCCGAGTTAAAAGTCTGTATTCATCAGACGTTGCTAAGGATACTAAAATAATCGATAAGTTATATGAATACATACCATACTCATTTCTAAAAATAACCTCATGCATACAATTCACTGTTGAGATATATTAGCCGATATAATCTAACACAGACAATATGTGACTCAGGTTATCGGATTAGCTTGTTCTTAGTAAATGTGTTTCTGTGTAATAGTAATACAAATTAACTACAGTCAATGGGCTTCTTGGAAACAATAGTGTCCTATGGGACATTCAAACTGTATAAATCTCTATTGTTGTGTTATACATGTATTTTGAAGGCAATGGATTTTGCTGCTGACTAGTGTACACACAATTACATATCATTTTTACGAACGATATATTTATTTATGGACGAAATAACACATACAATAAGGAAAGATATATCGATATTTACTCAAAGCAATGTGGGTTCCATTTTGACCAAAATTCACAATATATTGCTGTCATTAATACGACAACTGCAAGATTTACTCAGTTATGCTTGACGGAGTTGTCTCGCTTATTCATCTGATACCATAGGAACATAAGCGAATTTGACTTTTTGTAGAAATCTTTTGGAAAAAGCAGATTTTGTGCTATTTTACGCATTTTACTGAAGGTGGTACCATGTTAAAATATTTACCAGCAGAATTAATTGACTTAAATATAATTTCTTCGCCATCTGTATTTACAGATTGAACAGCTCTTGCGTATCGTACGCCGCCGGAATTTCCGGACTTGCAATTTTGACTTTGTGTAACAATTCGTAAATTAGCAAGCGAGTTATCAAGCTTATCACCACTGATGTGATCAATTACATGACCCCATAAAAACATTCATAGATGAATCTATGTGATAAATAATTTTTATTTCCGTTGGTATTGAATGCAAAATATCCAGTATTAATAACACTACCGACTGGTTTTTTCAATCTACAGTGCCTAATTACACCATCACGAGATGCTTCATAATTTGTGATGATTGGATGCTTTACAAACTCATTTTGCTCCATTTATATACTAATATTATTTGTTTAAATCATTACTTTGAAAATCTAGCGAGATAATCTTCTTCGGTTTTTATAGGAGATTCACCTGAAGATGTTTTATTTTTTTTATCGTAATGTCGTTTCAGCTCTCTGTATTATTTACCACCACATTGCACACACAGTTGAGTTTTTCCTCTGACTCCAACACCACACCGCACACACGGTTTTGGTCCTAGACTACTATGTCTAACGCACAGCATATGAAAACCGCAGAATTCATTTACGCATGCTTTGTTACAAGGAGAAGGATATCCGATCATAAGCCAATTACATCGATTCTTTGTTTGAATCATATACAAGAGATTAAAATTCAATTTAAATACATATTTGACTTAATTATAATAATGCAGGAATTATCCACAATTGAACATTCTGGAGCTAGATTTGATCTTGACAGACTGCCGAAATATAAATTTAGTTTTTCGATCCAAGATCTAGCTTTAACGAACAAAGATATAACAAAACGTATCCGTGAAGCCAAAAAGGAATTTCGCGACGATGGTGCGGCTCATGTGTGGTCGACATTCAGAATTGGAAATATTGTTAAGGTAATGAATGACAAACGAGGAAGAGAGATTATTGACTACCTTGTTCAGAAATGTTTTATTTTAATAAAATTTATTGTAAAGACAGACGATGACACTTGGATTATGCATGACAAACGTGATTCTGTCCACATGCAGTCAGGAAATAATATTGTTCTTAGTAAAAATTCCAGACCAGGAATACTTACTGGTATTGACAAATCATATTACGAACGATCATACCCTGTGACTGCGGTTGTGTACGCAATATATCCGTTAAATAATAAACCTAACGTAGGAGATCTCAAACCTATGAAACTGTCAAGGATAAATCGTGTAGCTGAACGGGTTACAGAACACTTCGCAAACGCGATACGCGGAAACGGTTTAACGGATTTACGACTTAAAAAATAAATACGTGGGCAGAAACAGTTAAAGATACCGGAGCGTCTATCAGCGACGTTGCTGAGCTGGGAAAGAAATGAAAATTCCCAATAACAGTGAAGACGTTAACCGGAGAGATTTTGTACAAACCAAAATATAAATCAAGAGGAGCTTCGATAGATATTATTGATCATAACGCACATGCATTGACTGTGGCAGTAACAATATTTCCACGAGACAGAACGGTTAAATTTTATAATGGTCATGTATTTGATTTTATCAGAAATATCAGTAAAATTGACCCTGTATCTGTTTGGCTGTTTCAGAGTTCGGAATATGATTATCATGATCAGTTTGTACGGTCTAATGGTGATATTTATCGTACAGAATTTGTCCACGAAGAAATGAAAAATCTTGCATTAAAATATACCTCTGATGATATTAAGGTTGGACAATTACTGAATAATTGTTCTACCGTTCCATCAGTTGCTGCTCACGCAGCTCAGGAGAAAAATGTATGGAAACCAACACGATTGGAAATTCTTGAAGATGTCCAACACAGTTGTGTGGAATACGGATACGGTGGGTTGTGCAATACTAAATACGATTATAATGACGTTATCTCAGTTGATAAGGTAGCATCTTATCCTGGAAGTTTTCTTGGATGCGGACAGTGTTCTGAATACTTTAAGAGATTTGGTCATCCAACACACGAGATGACCAGAGTTGCGATAAACGGACCCTTACCAGATTTTGACTTAACCGGATTTGCCTGTATAGAGTCGTTCGAGTTTTACGGGGATCTCCATCCGATTGTTTATGCGTGGTTTGGAAGACATTTTTCAGAAAAATGTTGGGTTCCAATAGTACTAATAGAGCACATCCTTGATGCTGGAATTTTAATGTCGTTGAACGTGAGTGAAGCAATTATATCATACCGCGTGCAGAAAAAAGTTTGGTTGCCAGAACCGGATGTATTTAATATTAATGATGCTAGAAGAGATTTTCCTAATCTTAACGAAGATGATATTGTTAAAATTACTAATAATATACGTGAATGCAGGAGAGAAAGTGATGAGAAATTTGCAAAAGATCTCGGGAGAAAAATAATCGGTAAATTTACACAAGGAGGTTCATATGATCATATACGAATGTGTACAAGATTAATTATAGACGATGCTGAGCTCGATTTTATAATTGCTGATACAACGGAGAAAAACACATTTATAAGTCGAAGTAATGCTTATTTATCAGACGAAACTAAATTAGGTACAATTGTGAGATATACTGATGGCCAGTCACCGCAGTTTACTCATTTAAGATCTTCGATGCTAGCGTACGTCTCGATAAATCTATTATCGATGATAAACAGATTTCCTCGTTATGCAGTCAGAGTCGCAACAGATTCATTTTATATAAATTAAAGATATGCGGATTCGTTAAAACAATTGCATATTAACAATCATGCATCATGGGGCGAATGGAGAATAAAACATGAAGATATAATTAGTTATTCTGAATCTGCCGATGTTGAAATTGCGGAGACATATTACAAGAATAATCAATTACCAGGATTGTCATCGGCACCATCTGTATGTGATCCTGTGGCTAGACATAAAACCGTTTATCTTAATGGGTGTGGTGGTTCAGGTAAAACCACACGCGCGATTGAATTATTTAATAATTGTTCTGATATGATTGTTTTGACACCGACACATAAACTCGCCAGGGAAATAAAAGAACGAGGAGTAAAATCGTGTACATATCATAGTTCTTTAGATGGTGCGGAGACGCATCGACTCCATCGCGGATGGATGAGAAATATATTCTTAAAATTATTATCTGGGACGAGATATGCACGGTATCCCTAGAGGTATTAAAAATATTTCTTGATTGGCTGTTATTGAAGAATACTGCTGTGATAATGTGTGGCGATCATGGTCAGCCGCCACCTTTCATTGGATCGTCTCCACATGAGTGGCTGAAAACATTTGTAGATTATTACGAAGAAATAACTGATGACCATAGAGCTATTGATAAATCATTCAAAGAGTTTAAAACGTTAATAAGACTACAGCCAGATAAAATACAGTGTGAGATAATGTGTAAAGTAATTCCAGAAATTTCTATGAGTGATTTTTGGACTTTATGGAGACCTGCTGATTTGATAGTTGCAAGTAGAAAATAGTTCGCGATACACTACAACAACAATTATTTACGTTACATAAAGAAAAATTTTCAAATCTACTTGTACCTTTGTGTTATCGCCCAGCAGATACTCGACGACAGAATGTTGATGTTGAGATTCCTGGTGGTGGAATACAAAATCTTGTGTTAAATGATATTGTTTTTGTTGTTGTTAATGTTGTTGAGAGCGCGTTGAGTATGGATAAATCGCCGTGGACGTTAGGATACGCTATAACGATTAACTCGTCACAGGGATTAACTATTACTGATACAAATATTTGGATTGTCGATGATCGTATTGAGTGGTCAAATTTAGTTTATCTTGCAGTGTCTCCAGTCAGAATAATATCTCAACTGCACAGGGTATCATGGATTGCGTAATAACCGAAAAAATCACTAATAACTTTGTCGACATCAATAAAAAATTAGCGAGCTACAAGCAATGTGACAAAAAAAAAAAATAATCGCGATTTTACTATTGATGCTGAATTTATTATAACACTAAAACAACAACAGAATAATCATTGTGCAAGTTGTAACTGTAATATACTGTGGCAGTATTGAAATAATAATCCAAGACAATTTACCGTTGATAGAATTAATAGTAGTCTTGGTCACACACGCGAAAATGTGATGCTGACCTGTCTTGGATGTAATCGACGTCGGGGCGCTGGACGCTGTGCAAGTTTATTAAAGTGAACGCGGTGGTAATTGTGTATCCGTAGGAATTATTTGTAATTGTTCGCGTACAAATCCATCCTGAGGAGCAGTTGAATCTAATCTGTAGATTGCAGGTCTACCTGTGGACCTTACCACGCTAGAAATTTTCTGTGTGGTCACACTCCACATAGGATCAGTTGCTCTTTTTCTACCTCTTTCAAGTTCACCAGGTTCATATAAATATCTTACGGTAACATTACCTAGTACTGGTTGAGAGGAAGATTTACGTTGTATTGGTATATATCTTTTTGTGATCGCATTAGAAGGTTTCATAAGAGTTGCACGAGTCATTTCGTTGTTTAACGCAGCTATCACACTTGGTAACCTTGCAACCCATTCACGAGATCTCTCCGTGGACTTAAAGTCAGCGGATATTTCCCTCGCGTATTGGTACCCAAATAACCGCTCAGCAAGTGTTCGATTAAATCGTTCAACGATTGCCTGATCACGATGAATTTCAGTGTGTCCTCGTCTGATTTTAACGTTATGACGCTTCATCAACGATGATACTGCACCAAGAAATTCTTTGCCAGGATCAACCTGTAGCAGTTTTGACCATCGCAAGGGTCCTCGTTGATAAATGCGTTCAAACGCAGATGCAACTTCAGTCGCTGTTTTAGTTGATAATGGTTCTGCTTCTTTATATCTACTCGCAACGTCAACGACAGTTAACGCGTATTTGTATGTGTATTGACGTCTGGCAATTTTAATGGTATCGTGTGGTAAAAGCAAATTATCTGCTTGATGAACTTCATTAGGGGTACTGACATCAAAATGTACATACTGAATTTTTTAGGTGGTGGTAGATAAATTTGCCATATTGCCTGTCGTGCTAACCACGCTGCAGCAACATCACGTGAGACTTTTGCTGCTTCAGCAAGTTTACTAATCGCTGCTTTCCCTCTCCAGTATCTTCTTAGGCTATAATAAACAGATTCCATTATTGTGATAATAATCAGTTGATTAATTACCAGCCCCCAACATTATTTTACCTTTCATACCAGCTTTTATCAGAAAAGAAGTTAATTTTTCTCGAAGTGATTTATCTTTTACATTATTTATGGCATGAATTAATTTTATATCGACGAGATGTCGTTGTTGTAAATCTTTACTTTTGTACGCGACATCATGAATGTGACACGCTTGATCAATTGCGTTTATTGGATACTCTCCAGGGTTTGGTTGGTCTTGGTTATCGAGTCGGATATCGAGACGAGTTCCAGGACCACAATAATTATATCCAGGAAATTGTTTCTCACCAGGATACTTTGCCCATGGAGCTCCTGGTAATTTACCTAACGAAGCAGCAATATCTCCACCTGTCTTAATGAAATAAATTTGTATTTTTTTGTACCACATTTCACACACCTGCCTGTAAGTGCGCGCCTGTTATTTTTTGTTATTATTGTCGTTAATCCAGTGGTGGAGGTGGGTGCTCTACATCGAATACAATATAAATTCATATTATTATTATATGGATATAATTGACTTCTCAGCGACACGAAAACAAGAGCCAGTCAAGCATCATCCAGCGCTCCCAAATTCTATCAGAGCAATTATACTTGGCCCATCTGGGTCTGGTAAAACGCAATTATTACTTAATCTGATAATGCGATGGCTCAAGTGGGATAAATTAATTATATTTAGTAGCACCATGTGTAGATGATCAACGATGTTACGAAGTACTTAAAGATTTTAATGAAAATGCAAAGTCGCTGACGTGTCCTGATAATGATGCTATTGATTTTATTACCGATATCGATGAAGCTCCATCCATAGATGATCTTGATGGATGTATCAAGAATCTCGTAGTGTACGATGATGTAATGCTGGATAAACAATCCAATCCAGCTCGGATATTTTCGCGAGGCCGTCACAAAAATACAGACGTGATTTATTTAACTCAGAAATACACACAAATTCAAAAAGTGATCAGAGATAATTGCAATATCTTAATTGTGTTTAATGGAGTAGATAATTATACTTTACAAAATATTTATTATACTTGGTGTTCAGGGGACATGGGCATGGTTAAATTTAAAAACTTCTTTTCAAAAGCACAAGCTATTCCGTTCGGATTTATAATGATAAATTTACATGACCCAAGATCTAGATATCGTATAGGTCTGGATAAAATCTTTGGTTAATTACAGCAGCAGAGAGGGTGAACGACCAGCGTTGAGTGACCAACGCATAAACGAAACATGCCTAAAAATAAAAACGCGCGTCAGAGAAAAGTAACAAAATGAGCTAACTAGTTAGAGGTTGTGGTTTAACGTCATTGACCTTAAGATTTCCTTTTCGTAGGAAGGCTTATTTTTCATAAATAAGTTCTCGAACAAAAATGGTCTGTTCACCCTCTCTGCTGCTGATAATGACAATCTGAAAGTTCTTTGTTGTGTACATGTTTCAGATATCTGTCGGTATCAAAATTTAATATCGACGCATTATAAAAATTGTTAGACAATGCATAAATAATGAGCTATTACACAAAATTTGGAACAACATTAGAAGATTCGCCAGAGATTATAACTACAAACGGCAATATTGATTTATCTGGCTACCTGAAAAAAACTGGCAATACGATGACAGGAAACCTGTCTATGTCAAATCAACGGGTGCTTGGTTTAGAAACGGCGTATCCACCACGAAGGGTTGACCTTACACAAGCTGTTAGTTATGTACAACTAAAATCAGTTGACGACAACAAGTTAGACAAGGCCGGCGGAACTTTAAGTAGTCACTTAGATATGTCAGGAAAAAATAAATAAATTTGGAGACTGGATACCCATCAGCAAACTTAAATCAAACCCAAGCGGTAAGTTATTACAGTTAAAGCATGTGGATAATAACAAACTTGATAAAACCGATGGAACAAGTACAGGTAATATTAACATGTCAGGTCGACGAGTGTTAGGTTTAGAAACTTCATATCCGCCAGCAGATTTAACGCAAGCAGTAAGTTATGCGCAACTAAAATCAGTTGACGACAGTAAACTTAACAAAGCCGGCGACACAAGAACAGGAGACCTGTCTGTGTCAAATTTAAAAATAACTGGATTACCGACAACCTCGACAATAGCGTCCGACTCGGATGCTATTAGTTTTGCTCAGTTAAAAGAAGAACTTGCCCCATACTTTAAAAAATCCGGTGGACCAATGTCAGGTAAAATAAACATGAGAAGGAACAAAATAACTACGACATATGTTCCAGTTAATCCTAATGATCTTACAAATAAAGTGCATGTTGATAGTGTATCTAGTAGTGGTATAAAACGAACTAAAAACAATGTTGGACATATTCCAACACTTTTCAAGGCAACTGACAATCGAGTTGGGTTTGAGGTAAGCGCATCATTTTATTATCCTGAAAATTGTCCTCATTACGCTTTCTCTGATAGACACGAGTGGACGACAAACGGAGAAATTGAAATTTTTTGGATTAAAATCAAATGACATACTGCAGTTGCTATTTGGCAATTTCATTTGCGTGGTCGATTAAATCCTAGTGTTGGTCGAATTTATAATTGGCGGTTTGATGGATCAAATGATGATATTAATTGGGCAACATTATATAATACAGCAAATACGTATATCACAGCAACACAATATTTTACAATTCCGATAGAAAAGACTGTTAACGAGTACTTGTATTTTCTATTGTATGTTGTCGCTGCTGAGCATCCGTTTCCAGGACTGATAGCATTTCAAATATGCACACTCGATGATCAAATTTAATCTATTGCTATAGAATAATGTCAACACAATGGTTTTTAGACATTGAGCAAGAATTGCATGATAATATTTTTCACCCCACTTAAAAGGTTGGGGACGAATCAATAGCGGCACGTGCAATAAATGCCAGAAGAAAGTTTCAATTCCAATGGTAAACTCTCCACTCTCAAAAGAAGAAAAAAATTTTGTTCGTGTTATGTATATGCGAGGACCACAACTAAAAGAAGCAATAGAAAATTTTGATATTATAAGCAGATACTGTTATCCTGATGATTTTACAGACGAACATAAACAAGTTGGAATCCTGCTAAAGAAAATATTGCTCGAGCTTGATTTTGGAAATTTAGATTTGATAATAAAATAGAACTTAATAAAAGCACGAGCTTACGGTGAAAGAGAAGATATAAAAAAGAGGTAAACAGTAGCCATGATAGTCTCGACAGACTAGCAGAATCTAAGATAATAGAAATAAGAAGGAACAAGAAGTTATACAATAGTTTTTCAAAACGAAAGATTTTGAAGTATCTCGGCATGTGCTACCACAAGAAAGAAACCCTAATTAAAATTGTTACTATGATACCAGACACTGAGTTAATTATTAAAGTGTATCCAAACGCAATTTTGCCAATGATACGTAAAAAAGGCCCAAAATTTGATCCAATTATTGTTGACAGGTCTCTAAAGACAATCAAAGATTTTGATGATGAAATTAGTTATCTTAATAATATTGAGCGAGAAAGGTTTTTTGATAAAGTCAGACAAACAAGATTGGTAGAAACGTCTGATTCTTATTACGACATAGGTGAAGCAGATGATATTCCGTTTCTGTCAATCCAACTCTCTAGCCTATTGTCATTATGAAATTATTACAATGACGTCGAGAAAATACTCACAAAACCATACGAAAAATTAATGTTAAAAGTAGCTTCTGCTATTGGTCTGATCACAATTGAACTAGGTAAGCTGAAAAAATTAATGCTAGCAAATTTCGTAGTCGTATATGCAATTATCAGACAACATCTTGTTCTAAAAAAATTCACGTTAGATCAGTTGAGTTTAGTATTAGGGTATATTGATGAAACAGAAAGCGATTACAGTAATTTTGTGAATAAAACAGATTTATATGAGAGTGAAGTAGGAGATATTTTTTATTCATATGCTTGGTTAAAGAAAAATGAGGTACTAACAGATAAACGATATGATGATATTTCGTCAGATGTTTATGACAAATACAGAATTTTTATAGCTGATCCTAAAAATAATAAATTTCGTGAGTTTCTTGATTCAATTGTTGGTAATAGAACTTTTGCTTTTGTATAAAAAAAAATGTATAATGAAAAAACAGGATGGCGATTTCAATCATATTGCAAAAGATATTCCAAAACAAGATACTGAAGCACTAGTACAGTATTACAAATTTTATCGTGTGTAAAACAATGTTATAAATATTACAATAGAATACTTCGAGTAATATCATATTTGCCACTGCTAATGACCAGCTCTGGCATAATTTCAAGTGGTG
>JAECUM010055999.1:0-11337 GCA_016617855.1 Megalonaias nervosa | reverse complement strand
CCTCAAGGAAACAGTCGATGTCAATAGGTACGGTGGATGAAATTTCTTTGGATACTGTACTTGCGGACATTGTACCTGCTCTAAGCACACAGCCAACCAACATGATTGCTCCCACGTGATCGAAAATTCTGATTGAATTAGTCTAAATAACACTATCTTTAGCAGTTATTAAATCGAGAAAATGAATTTTGCCAGGCTAGACAATACCAGCTTCTGAAAGTGCAATGAATGAATGGCCAAATATATAATACGTAAATAATGGTTTCGGCTCTTTTTACAATTTAGCACTGAAGTCCATGAAGTTAAAATTACCAGGCGGAGGTAGTAGCTTTTGATAGGTACACAGCTAACTAAAGCCTATCTGCCTACTCCATAAAACTAAATTACACCCATCAATCATATACTAAAGGAATTCAAAGTTCTTGAAACAATACCAAATATATTCAATATTTTTCTGATAGCCAGTATAACCAGTGAGGAAAACCAGCGGAATATGTTTCATTAAAAATCTAGCCCAATGCAAAATACGAAACAGTAGAACGTCACCTGAAGGGTTCTTCAACGTGCTAATACGACAATCATTTTTTGAGGCTGACATTTCCATATTTCCGGGAATCTCAAGACCACTGACAAGGTAAACTGAAGGTTTCTGCAACGTGCTAATACCACAAATAAGTTTCCGTTAATCAACAAACGACTTTCATTTTTTTGGTTTCTTTTTGCTTTACATTTATATGAGCAATCAGCAGGCTTTTTATGCCGTAGATAGGTATTTCATGCATTGAAAAACTAAATATGACACAGATCTATTCCCGTCTCAAATTATCAAACACTTTCACGTGCGAATATCCAGAGAATTCCTCATGTTAAGAAATTAAGAAGAGGCGATTTAACTAATCTTATCCATACTACTATAAAAGTCTTGTGAATACTGTACATTTTGACGCATGCTCCCTAATTAATAGATTATGAGAAATATATTCTCAACACCGATTCCACATAATCAACCAAATAATTACTAAAATCTAACAAATCCAATCGAGATATAAAACCAAAATAGCACATACCCTAATTACACACACACACACACACACAGACGCATTATAATCTAAGGGTCACGAGTGGCCGAGCGATCTAAAGCGCTCACCGTTACGGATCACTGCCGTCTCACCTCTGTCTGCGTGGGTTCGAGTCTCGGACTCGGCCATTGTGGGTAGTGAGAAAGCTTGCCAGTAGCTTGTCGTGGGTCGGTGGTTCTTTCCGGGATTTTCCTGGGTTCTTCCTCCACTATTTATACTGCCTTCCATGTATAGCCTATTTGTGCTGAAAAATGGCGTTAAACCCTACAACAACAACAACAACAACAATATAATGTAACAGGTTAGATTCCAAGCAGAAATCGAACTCATGCTACGAGTAACAACAGCTTTCCCCCAGCTCATATTCACCAGCGCCCACACCAACACAGCCACGAACTCATTTAACAAAAGAAATGTTGGCAAGCGGTGGAAGGTAAAGACTTGTAGTGCATGAGAACTCACAACGCAAACGGTCCTTAACACTCAGATATATGCAGGGAAATTGCAAGGTATAAACATTAAATTACAAGCAGTCTAAATATCATAATAATATTAAAAATATATATCAGTCCATCTCCCCGTGGATTTCTGAGAAGGGTACGCGTAGAAAGACAACTATATTGATAGATTATTCGATTGCACAAATAACGAATTCGTGCATATACAGGAATGGGATTCCCTTTGGTGCTTATCACACCTTTTTTACCTTTATCTTTACCACTACAAGAATAAAATACATACGAAATCAGTAAAATAATACTATATTTAATTAAATTTACAGCGTTGAGAACATTATATATATATATATATATATATAGAGAGAGAGAGCGAGAGAGAGAGAGAGAGAGAGAGAGAGAGAGAGAGAGAGCGAGAGAGAGAGAGAGAGAGAGAGAGAGAGAGGTGGGAAGGTAGATAGGTCTTGTAGTCATCAACTGCATTCAACTCTTAAGATTATATTAGGAGAACAATACAAATTTCTAGCTAAGGCTGGAAAATAAACAAAACAAAAATGATCGCTTTAATGCATACAAAATACCTGAATATGAAGTGTAGGAGTGGTAAACGCTCCATGATTGCTGAAGTTTCCTTGGATAGAGAATGAATAATCTAGGCCACAAATAATTGCAACTTATATGAAACACCTGGAACTGTTTTATCAAAATGCCAAAAAGGCCCCCATTTCTCGCACTAATTGATTGAATAAAAATGGGCATTTGTTTATTAAAAAGAAAAATCAAACTGAGGTAGAGAAAATGATGCTCATTGTGTTGCTTCCAGTCACTTCTTTCCCGAAACGTGACAAAGTCGTCTATGTATGATGGTGACATTCAATGCTTTAAAAGCATACACGTTACTCAAAATCCGGAATAGATGGACAGAAGGTGGTACGGAAAAGTGCTGGATCGTTGGAGAGCAATTCAAGCTAAGAGCTGCGTTTTGTTCATACAATGTTTGGTCTCAATTTTCTCTAAAATATTTGCTTTTCTACTATTGATTTGCATGCAGTAATTTGGGATTTTACCTCGAAGTAACATTTGTGTGTATTGAAAGATTACGGGTGGGTCTATCTTTCCATTCAAATCTGATGCAATGTTTCTGCAAAAATGGAATGTTATCTGTTAACATGGGGTCAAACATCTTTCTTCGTTTTTATCACGTGAAGGTTGAAGACATGATAAATGATCCAGTTCAACACGGGCCATGTTAATGCCTGAAATAACACATCATTACAATTTCAAAACATTAATGATCAGGCTTGTCGGGTTCAAGGTCGAAACGACTTATCTAGAAAATTTAGAGACCGTAGGTTAAAAACATTCTTTGGAAATCATGCGTTATGGTACACAGACTGACATATACAGTGTCAAAATACCACAGGTTCTTACCAAATCAAGGCTAATTTTAATTTATGGGTCGATTCACCATATTTGCATGAGATGTATAAAACCGAAAAAATGAGCATTTAGAAACAGCAGAAAATATATGCCGGATAATGCCAGATCAGCACGTGTGCATAGGTACACACGGGAAGTCAGATATGTTTCTTAAATACAGAGCGAACACGAAAAACAGTGTTTCTAAAAAATATAAATAATGACAACGAAAGTGCCATATTTTTTTGGGGAAAAAAGTGTTGAAATGAGATGCAGAGAATAAGATACTTGGAACATAGGAATGTGATTATAAAACAATAATATCTCAAGGTTAATTAGTCTCAATCAAGGCATTTGGCAGGTGCGAGATTCAGCAGTTATACAAAGAAGTACAGAGAATATAGCACCGAAAGAACGATATTTGTGAGGAGAGGACCTTGCTTATTCGTGAAATAACGGTTTTAGAGAAAATTCTTTCCAAAGATACCACCATGGTTTAATAATAATAATAATAATAATAATAATAATAATAATAATAATAATGATGATAATAATTATTATTATTATTATCATCATCATCATCATCATCATCATCATTATTGTTATTATTATTATTATTATTATTATTATTATCTATTTATTTATTTATTTATTTTTTTCTATTGAAGGGTTAGTCCTGCAATGCTTTTTTATTAAAGGATTTCAATAAATGATAACAGGATGTAATGGAGCAAATTTTTCTGTCGATCTCTGTAGAACACATTTAGTTGGACACGATTGGAAAAGTGAGCTGGGGTACGAAGGGGCCCAGTTAGCTGAATTTGTTGAGCGAAATGTTAGAGAACATAAGCAACAACTAGCCGAGGAATGAGAGAAAGACAGACAAGCAGCTGAACGTGAGAAAGACAGACAAGCACAAGCAGCTGAGCTCGAACGAGAGAAAGGCGTACGAGAGCTCGAACTAACCAGACTGCAGGCCGAAGAAAAAGCTAGAGAACGAGAACACATATTAGCCATGGAGAGGCTGAGGATCGAAGCAGAGTCCAGAAGGGGTGAAGACTTTAACGAACGTTCAGGACGCACGAGTGGGCGATCGGAAGACAGACGACCAATACAGATCACCATGCCCATGTTCAACGACAAGGACGAAATAATTGACAACTTTTTGTCACAGTTCGAAAAGTTGGCATTGGTTCATCAGCTACCCAAAGACCAGTGGGCTATCAATGTTTCGGCATTCTTACAGGGGGCCGTGAAAGACGTCTACCATAACATGACGCCGGACGAGGTAGATGACTACGACGCTTTGAAGAAAGCGCTACTACGGCACTATGAGCTGTCGGGGGAAACGTTTCGGAAACTCTTTAGAGAATCGTCGAAAAGAGCTACCGAAACGCACGTGAAATTCCATAACGACGTACGTGTAAATTTTGATAAATGGATGAAAATGGCTGGTACCGCGCAAACGTATGAAGGCAAAGGCGAGGAAATTTTGAAAGAGCACGTTTTAAGTACCTACCGGAAAGACTTAATAGTGTTCTTAGCGGAGCGTGAATTCTCATCCTTGGATGAGATAAGCGTGATGGCCGAGCGCTATGAGAGCGCACACTCGCGTCCAACCACCTGGGGTGGCAGGGACCGACCTGGCATCAGCGAGCATAGGAAGACCACTGAGGTGGCACCCCAAAGACGGAATGGTCAGAATGGTGGGAGGCCAGGGGCCGGAAATCCCAGCCGAGAACATTTCCGTGGGTCTGGGAAGACTCAGGGGGTAGAGAAGGATAATACAGGGAGGAAGGGTGAGCCGGTGTGTTACAGCTGCAGCAGACCAGGCCATGTCGTTAAGGATTGTAGAAAGTATCGTCCGACGACGGTTAATGCGGTAACTACGAATACTGTCATGGAACAGGAACCAGTGGAGTTGACTAACACAGCGGTAGCTACGGTAAATGGTGAGAGGGCAACCGTACTGTTTGCTACTGGTTGTAGTTATCCGGTTTTGGTAGATAGTAGGTATGTCAAGCCTGGGGATTATACAGGCGAGACGGTTGAAGTCCAGTTTGCTAACCGGACGAAAGATTCGCTCCCGGTTGTTAACATAGACCTTGATTCGCCGTATGTAAAGGGGCGAATTCAAGCAGCGTGTTTGTTAGGACTATCTCATGACGTGATATTAGGGTGTAGGTATGTGTTGCCACAACCTAACCCTATGACGTGTACACTTGTACATATGGGGTTCGTTGAGACGAGGGCTATGAAGCGAAGGTCAGGGTCAAAGCCGCTAAGACCCACGATTTCGCCCATAGACAATTCGCTACCTGGCGAGTTGAAGAAACTTCAAAAGGAAGATTTGTCTCTCAACAAGGTACGCAGGTACGCAGAAGAGGGGTCCCTACGGAAATCGCCAGACGGTGAGGTGAAGTTCGCGACGAAACGCGGTATTTTGTATCGGTACGCCAGGAAAGGGACCGATACGTTTAAGCAAGTTGTTGTGCCTATAGCGAAACGATCAGAAGTGCTTAGGCTGACACATGAGGGTCTACTTGGAAGCCACATTGGCGTGGCGAAGACCAGAGAGAGGTTGGTGAGGGAATTCTACTGGCCAGGTGTGTATGAGGATGTTAGGAGGTTCTGTTTGTCGTGTGACAAGTGTCAGCGGGTGGCACCTAAGACCTCCCATCGCCCAGTGCCACTAGGAACCACCCCTCTGATTGATGAACCTTTCTCAAGGGTGGCGATGGACCTAGTAGGTCCGATAAAACCGGCGACAGAAAGCGGCAATCGTTGTATACTAACGATAGTAGATTATTCCACCCGGTACCCGGAGGCCGTGGCCTTGAAAACCATTGACTCAGTCACAGTGGCTGAGGCTTTGTTAGGAGTTTGGTCGAGAGTTGGTGTCTCGGATGAGATACTGACTGACCAGGGGACGCAGTTTGTGAGCCAGGTGATGGAAGAGGTAAATAGGTTACTGTCCATTAGACACCTGACAACTACCCCGTATCACCCGCAGTGCAATGGTTTTGTGGAGCGTTTCAATGGAACTTTGAAACAGGCTCTGAAGAAGCTCTGTGAAGGTCGACCTAGGGACTGGGATCGATACCTTCCGGCGATACTGTTTGCGTATCGAGAAGTGCCACAGGCTAGTTTAGGTTTTTCACCTTTTGAATTAGTTTATGGGAGGACAGTCAGGGGACCCATGGCTATATTAAAACAGATATGGACGGATGAGCAAGCATCCGAAGAAGTGCGAACAACATACCAGTACGTTGTTGATCTACGCAACAAGCTACAAGAGGTTTCTAAATTGGCTCAGGAGAATCTCTGCGACGCAAGGGGAGGTCAAGCCAAATTTTACAATAGAAGGACGAAGGAACGTCACTTTGAGATGGGTGACAAGGTGTTGTTGTTGCTGCCGCTAGAGCACAACAAACTGCAAGTCCCATGGAGGGGACCATTTATGGTAACGGAGAAAAAGGGTGGGCAGAACTACCGTATCCGGGTAGGAGACAAGGAGAAGCTGTACCACGTAAATCTCTTGAAACGTTACCGTGAAAGAGAGACACCCACAGAGTTCGTGGTTGCAACAGTTGTAACTAAAGAACCCGACGACAACGGAGGAGAGGCGGAATTACTCCCTTGTTGTCCTTTGACGACGGAAGAAACGTACGTCGACGTTGTCCTTGACGGAATGTTAACGTCAGAGCAACGTAAGGAAGTGGAGTCGTTACTCCAAGACTACGCAAGCGTCTTGACAGAACGACCTGGCAAGACGGAGTTGGAGGAGTTCACACTTAAGCTACTGGATGAGATGCCGGTGAAGTTGAAGCCATGCCCGTTACCCTATGCAAAGTTGGAAACTATCCGAAACGAAATTCAAACTATGATAGACTTGGGAGTTATAGAACCAGCTGAGTCGGCGTATAGCTCTCCGGTTATGTTGGTGCAGAAGAAAGACGGTACACACAGATTTTGCGTCGATTACAGGAAGTTAAACAGGATCATGGAATTCCAGGTAGAACTGCTACCTGAGCCTGAGTCCATATTTGCCGGGGCGGCCAAAGCGAAATACTTTTCGAAGATCGATTTGTCTAAGGGGTACTGGCAAATTCCAGTTCGGAAGGAAGACAGAGCAAAACTTACCTTCGCAACTCCAGATGGAACCTACCAGTGGGTGGTTATGTCATTCGGGGTGCAGACCACGCCGGGTGTCTTCACCCGCACGATGCGAAAATTGCTGGAACCGTTAAGGGGAACCGGAGTCTCAAACTTCATGGACGATTTACATTTAGCGACAGCGACTTGGGACGATCATATCATCTTACTGAAAAACGTTTTAGAGCGACTTCGACAAACGGGACTGACCGCACGACCATCTAAGTGCCATATTGGTTTTAGAAAATTAACTTACCTAGGTCATACCCTCAGCGAAGACACGTTAACACCAGATAGTTCAAAGGTCGACCAACACAGGAACGCAGTACGGCCAACGACCAAGACGGAAGTTCGATCTTTCTTGGGACTAGCAGGGTATTATCGTCGCTATGTTGCTAACTTCAGCGCTATTGGAAGCCCATTGACTAACTTGACTCGGAAAAAGACTCCGACGAAAGTTATATGGACAGACGCATGTGAGCGTGCATTTCAGACGTTAAAGGACAGACTGACGTCAGACGCAGTAGTGAAACTGCCTGATGTGACACGTGATTTTGTCTTACGTACTGACGCTTGAGATAGAGGTTTAGGGGCAGTACTATTACAAGAGCATGACGGAAATTTATTCCCAGTTGCCTACAGTAGCAGAAAATTGTTGCCTGCAGAACGCAATTATTCTCTGAGAACGAATGCTTGGCAATTATCTTTGGGATAACTAAATTGCAACGTTACTTATATAGTCGAAAATTTATTTTAGAAACTGACCACCAAACACTCGCATATTTAGATCAAGATTAGTTGACCTATGGACGATTAATGAGATGGTCATTATTTCTACAACAGTACCAAGTCCAGGTACGGTATACTGAAGGCAAGGAGAATGTAGGGTCTAACTGCTTAAGTAGACTAGGGACGTCTGATGTGAAGGGTTCACCTGAGGACGTGTAAGCGTATCAGATTAGATCTCCAAATGTTTGGAGAGTAAAAATCCCCGATTTTACTCTTAAGGAGGGGGTTATGTAATGGAGCAAATTTTTCTGTCGATCTCTGTAGAACACATTTAGTTGGACACGTGTACGATTAATTAGATTTATGGGGACCTGCACGAGTTAAATCGCCATAATGCACGGATTGGTACAGTCTCTGTCACGAGTTTAGCGATTTTTGATTAAGGCTACGTTTGTTTAAACTGAACAGGATAGGGGTCAACTTCTGATCGGTATGGAAAACTGTCATTTCTGAAAATTACCAGGAATCAGTTGGATAATCAATGTTTGTCAGGCGAACTGCATTGTTTGAGCCTAGTTCAGGTGGGAAATATATTTCATCCAGATTGGTCACGCTGTAAAGGGGGCGTGGTTCCACATGAAAACTCTCAGTTTAAATGTGCTAATAGCAAATTTGAAATCAGTCTACGCTTTTGTCTGCAAGAGAAACAAATGTAAGAAGACTCCGAGTGATTTAAGAAGTAAATTCATTCGTAAAATCATCCAAGGGAAGCGATTGTCTGTAAAAATTGACAGACACGGTTCTGGAAGTGAGAGCATGGAAACACAATGTATTTGCAACAATCTTATGTAATTCGTTGATACTACTATGATGATTTGTTTGATTTATTTGCTTGTATTTGCATGGATTTATTTGTTTAAGTTCGTAGATTCAATTTTCTTGATATGGTATACCTGTGTTGAGTTCGTTTATCTGAGTCCGTACAATGATATTTTTCTTTATATAAACATTGGCGACTCGTTTGAACGTATAGTCTCGATTATTATAGGAGATTATGTATCTAGAATTTCATGCCTTATTTTAGTTGAGATGAGCTGCAAGAATCCGTGTGAATTCTCCGACCTATATATCAGTTCACGTATGATAACCACTTGATTGTTGTTATAAATACCGTAGTGCAAGGAATTTCATTCATCCATTTGTGTAATTGAGACTAGTCTGGAACTAATGTCTCGGTGGTGTGTTGAAATAGCCATTAGCAGGACCATTAATTTTTAATTTTGTGAAACTAGGTTGTTTACGGTCAGTCACGGCCAGTTAGATTAGATAGTCGTAGGATCTGTTTGATGTAGGATAGAATTTATCTGACATAACGGGGTGGGTGGGGTATTGATCTATTCCCCCAGTATAATGTGACGGAAGATTTAGGTTGCTTATTTTTGTTATTTTGGAAGGTGAGATAGCTCTACGGGACGTCTCACGTATTACAAACCCAAAGTGGACACAAAGTTGGAAGGGGCGAAAGAGACGAGACACCTGAGAATTTGGGAAAGAAAGGGAAAAAGTGGAGAAGACCCAGACTTACCGGCACAAGGAAGTCAAAAGGGATAGTTGCTGTGGAAATTGGACTGAATCAAGACCATCAGGTTATGAATCTGTACAAAGCAGTGTTCGATTTCACTCGACTTGATAATGATTTAAATTCTATCGCTTAACAGATCGGCTATTGGTATCATTATATTTGTATTTGAAATTCGTTGAATAAGTTAATTCAAAAAAAGAAAGAAGTGTATCTTTCAATCGTAATGCATTATTACTTTTGTTTATGAACTTTATTGTTAGAAATTTGGATTAAATTTTGTCTTTATTTGTAACGGGGGCTCGTGTTATTCTGTTCTATATACCTGCTCAGATCTTTATCTATTCCACCCATAAGTTTCACACTTTATATTGACATTCACTCGCTTCGGGCAAATTACACCGTAGGCGATCACCTCTAGATAACGATAACCAAACTCATGACACCCACACCAACAAAGCTGGGAGGGGAGTTATGACACAGGGATACGGGTATTTATTTGTTAAAAGCCACATATAAAGACGAAAATTAATGAATATCACGAAGCTAAACTTAGCAGCACACAATTTGTGTCAGAAAAATTAATTTTTTATAAGAACAAGTCAATATTCGTTTGCGCTAAACGTCCATTTTCTTTAACAAATCGATTTATTGAGACAAAGGCTTTTCACATGTAATTATTGACAACTCTTATATCGTTTGTCCTACACTTATCCTTTATAACATGCTTAAAGAAATCTCTTTCATATAAAGAATGTCTCTAACAGGATGAAAAATATGTTTTTCATTTTACCATTATCGTTTAAAACTTAATTTTTCCTCTTTGTTGACTGCACAAATTTAGTCAAATTTATAAAACAATCTCCTTACTACGGCTGACATATAACCATTACACTTATTTGGAGAAACGAAACCTTCGTTATTACTACGTCACAAAAATAAAGAATTGAATTATAAGATGACGACATTGCCCCGATTTGTGATCTTTAGTCTTTAAAAGTAGACGAACCTCTTTGAAACAAGTACGTCCACCGAACACAGAGGACCCATGCGATTGCAAGCCATCTAACAGATGCCACACCTAACATTCAGGTTGACGGGGATTGCCCATCACACCGCGTTATTTGCAGGATCCGCAAATAAGCAGTCATTATGGACGATTATTAAAAAAATGTTGGGTGTTGTGTGATTCAGTGGGTTCGAATTTGATGTAAACAAGATGTGTAAAATGTTGCTTGCAGGACGCATCTGGCCCGCGACGTGGTTTTATCCGTAACATTTACACCATACGGTTGTGGCTCGAAAATCGTGCGTTTGCATATGCCTGATTAGTGTAAACTGCGTTGTGGTTGGTAGCCAGCGCCGAGCGTTGTGATTATTAGCCAGTGCCGAGCGTTGTGATTGGTAGCCAGCACTGCTGAGTTACCAATATTTTTGTTTCATTTTAGAACACAATTGCTTTTCAGTTTGCATTGCAACAAGAACATCGAAGTACATAATTAAATAACTTTTGAAATGAAAAAGAGTTTCATCTTATATTTTCTGTCAAACCGATGATTTGTTTTCATTCAGCCGACAAATATGATAATTAAGTTGTGGTTATGTTATAGTTCACCTCATAATATTTTGGGGCAACAGTAGCAGAATGATTTCTACCCCAATGCATAACTAACCATCTGTGCGATATGTGTTACAAAGGATTGAAATAAACGTTACAGAGAATAAAGAAAAAATACCCACTCTACGCAAAGAAAATTTAATTCTTGTTTGATTATTTTTAGCTGTGTGATGAAGAAGACTCAGCGTTTGCCTTACTACATACCCATAGTGGCAGATCAAGGTTTTGAAAATAATTTTAAATTATCATTATTTGATCACATCTAAGAAATCATATATATATATATATATATATATATATATA
>JAECUM010055997.1:0-27556 GCA_016617855.1 Megalonaias nervosa | reverse complement strand
AAATAAACTGGGACTAAAAGTGATGGACAACGTTTCAGCATCCTTAAATTTCATCAATAGGCGATGAGCCACTTTATGGTACTCGATCGTTACGGGTTTGTTCAATTTGGTCAGGGCTTTGCCAAACTGAGTGTCGAAAATAGTGGCAATCGTTTCCAACAAGTGTTGACCGTTAAAATAATAGCCAGCAGGAATTTGCATCCCATACATGCTCAGGGGAGAACCGGGTTGTGATGGGTTTTTGGATTGGCAAAAACCAGGATCATTGGCATCCAAGTTTTCTTGAACTTGTATATTCCAGATTTCGACCCAAAAACTATTCGTTTGATTTTCAGTGATATTTTTGATTTGTGTTGGGTGAATCATTTCGACTAAAGCCATTTCCCAATGGGCTTCATGATCGAATTGTATGGCCTGAGGTAATTTAGCTGTGAAACAACACAAAGTATTGTGGGGAAACACATCCATGGAACTGTCACTGGGTAAAGGTAAGTAAAACTGGTTATTCATATTTCCAGAGTTCTGCTGTCTGAGGGGTCGTTGGAGGTCAGAGGAGTGTCCAAAAGAGCGTTATTGTTGTTGTTTTGGTGGTGACTGTTGAGAGGGTGATTGAAGTTGGTCGCAAGGTTCCCGTTGTTACCTTAGAGTATCTCAGGGAAGGATTAGGGAGAAGGTAACCGATGAAACTGCTCAGTAATATGGTCCACCATTGTTTGTCTCCTTCTTGCAATCTCAAATGGGCAATGGCAGCACCGATGACACAATGCGCCACAAAGATTTGACAGAAAAAGACGATTTGTGTTTTAGGCACACGTTCTCCATAACACACTCACAAGGTTTACCTTTGCAGATCTTGCAGAGAAGAACTCGGAGAAGGAGTGGTCACTGTTGTGTTGAAGGGCATGATCGTCACTTCTTTTTATAGTCGATGACTTGCGAAGCGTCGATCCAAGAATTAAAACTAGACGGATATCCTTTCCAATGTACTTTGACGTCTTCGATACGACGTTTCCCCACTTTACTAGTTCTTTGAGAATGTTTTCGATGTCGTACACCTCGTCGTCTTCTTTAGTCAAGCGTTGTAACTCGGGCAAGTAAAAAAGTTCCTTTTAACACTTCCCCGTTCATGTCATCCAATTTATAGAGGGCAAGATGACTGCCACGCACTCGTTGTTGGGAGTCGCTTCTTGGGGGGCGCATCTGATGTTCCGATGGTAAGATTGGTTGTACGCTTCGACCAGGTGCGGTGAGACGTCGATGTACTTGAGAATGTTTTGATGCGTAAAAAATTTCCACATGCGTTCTTTCAAGGTACGTTGAAAACGTTCCACAATGCTGGCTTTGGTTTCTGGATACTCGGTGGTGAAAAAGTGAATGTCTGGTTTCTATAATTTTTTTGGGTAAGAAAATTCGGTGCCTTTTGTCGGTTTGCCATCGAAGAGGGTGACGACTGCTTTGTTTCAACATCAATTTTAGGGCTCGCACTAACTCACTTCACGATTTTGAAGTCAATGGCACGACAAAGGCAAATTTGGAGAAGACGTAGATGACACAAAACAAATATTTGTAGCCACAATTGTAGGTGGCCAACTGAGAGACATTGGCTCAATCGGCTTGGCATTGATCTATGCCCTCCACTTGGGTGCGATTTCTGGAAAATTTCGTCGAATGGGTTTGTGAAAGGTGTACGTGGCTTGTTCTTGTAACCATCATTGCACTTAAGGTAAACTGACACTTTTGAGTCGGGTTTTGGCAGCACAATACAATTTATGAACTCTTCCATATCCCACGGGATGGGATGGATCGCTGTAAATGCTAGTTTACACATTCTCCATCAGGACTCTTTCTCTTCAATAAGTCACCAGCCCTTCACTGATGATACCTTGGATGGGACTTGGTGGTGGTTTGGAAACTACTTTGCGTGTCCGACGTGCCACGGGAATAAAAGTTGAGGGTAGTGGTGGTGGTAATGGGATGACTTTTATCTTGCTATCTTTATTCACTTCTGGTTTCCGTTATTTCTTTTTCACTTCTGTCGAAGGAAGAGTGGACATCATATTTTTAACTCAAGCTTTGAGTTTTTCTCGTTGGGGTGTGCAGGAAGGGGTCAACAAGGACTCTGCAATGTTACTAGGGATGGGAGTCGCTGACGGCGTTTGAATGAATTCTCGTGTCTCTTTTTCTTCAGGCATCCATGGGGATGCGTCTGCCTTGGTTACTGGGGGTGGTGGCTCTGATGAACATTTCATCAGGGTCTTAAAATCTTTCAAAGTCAGTCAAGCTGTTTCGTCCTAAGCTTTCTGATGAAAGAGTTGAAGCCGTTGTAACACTTGACCGTACCGTTGCTATTTTTCCACTTCTAACAATCCGCTGCGATCCATCAACGATTGCAATTCATGTTGTAGCTGGGGCATCTCGGTCAAATGAGGATTAGAAGGTAAATGAGGGGTCCGTTCTTGCCACCGATGGAATTCCATCCATCGTTTGTAAGGCACTAAAGTCAATTTTCGTCCATCCATCGGATACGAAAGGTCTCGTCTGAGATCTTTAGACTCGAGAGGTCGCTTTTATCTTCTTGGTCCTTTTTAATTTTGCTCATATGAGTCCTCCAAGCATTGTTCCCAATACTCCTTTAAGCAAGGGTCCTAACAACATGTGCAAAATTTCTCCGCGTTGTACCAACATATTTTGTCTTTTGATGGATGGGTATTTTGTTGTTGACCATTTGGCGAAGAACGTGTCGATGTTTGGCCAAGCATTCTTTCTGATGCGGAGACAAAGGTATCGTGCCTTTCAGGACATTCAGGCAACATTTACACGGTATCGACGACGTCTTTCGAGGATGTTTGAATAAGTTGTTTTCGCATGGGAAAAGGGGCTTGGACAGGACGGACAACACGTCCAACAATGTTTGGCTAAACGAGGAGGCAATCCTTTCCTTTTCTTTCCTTTGGGGTTAGAAAAGGGATGACTTCTTTGGGGGGGGGGACTTCTCCGGTGGCCTAGTGGTTATAGCATCCGCCTCGGATGCGCTAGGTCGTGGGTTCGATCCACGGCCGAGTCATACCAAAAACTTACAAAACTGGTACTAACAGCGGCCTCACTTGGCGCTCAGAATCAAGAGGTTAGTCTTAGGACAGGTCCGCCTTGTGTCAGGATAAAGTGACTGGGTGGGACATCATGCTATATGTTCTCGGGATGATGCCCCAGTGCTAGACATCACTATAAACTGCCACACTGCTGAAATCGTTGCGATATGACTGAAATACTGTTAAAGCTGCGTTAAAAGATCCAAATCACACACACACACACTTCTGAGGGGTTATATCTTTGTTTGTTCTGGAGCACAAAAACACTGATACATATCGTCTGGTATAGGTCGTTTTATAGTAGAATGCGTCGCCATTGATTGTCGGTCCGTCTTATCATCTTCGTGGCAGGCATCACTCGCCGTTGAGGGGTTCGCAACGGACTAAATCGGGACAGTTTTTGCTTGCATAAATCCAGTAAACTCTGTAACATACCCGATCTCTCTTGGACATTGATTTTAGGACCAGGTACTTTGTTAGCAGCTGCCGAAGCAGATAAAGAGGTGAAGGGTTTCACCGCTGTAGGAGAAGTTCCTGGAGACACGGGTTTCCATTTTTTCATCAAATTAGGAAAGACGCGTGTCAAATTGGGTTTGGCTGGCATCACAAGCAACGGAGAAGTGGAAGAACCTGAGGCTACTGGAGACGCGGTCACAGTCGCTGCCGGTCGTGGTTTGGGTATGTAAAGTTGCGTCCAGACAGTAGTGCCTCTCTTGCGGGTAGAAGCTAATTCCTTGGGACTTTTCTTTTTCTGGGTACTTTTTTTCTGGGACTGTGACCTCATCTTGACACCACTACTCTTTTTCTTCTGGGCACGTTTGGGTCACAGATTGGCTTTTTTTCTTGGGAATAACTTTTGGGGTATTGGGATCCCATTTTAAGAGGAAACAAATGATGACACCTCCTAAAGAACCGTTACTTCCAGGTTTCAAAATGATCTGCTTTTTGGTTTGAATTTCAATGCGGGATTTGCCAGTTGCGTCAAGGCTACTTTGTTTCTCTCAAGAAAGCGTTTGGTTTGATGTGGGATGTGAATGATGATTTGAAGTAATTGACGTGCTGTCACCGTAAACCATCGTAAGACTTCTGAGACTGGTTTCTAAGACACGAGCACGTATTTTTGAATTTGTTTCGCGACTGATACCGTACAAGGCACGAATCAGTTTGAAGGGAAGATGAGACTGAAGGGTCGTCATGCTGACGATGTGTGAGACAGACCAAAAGTGACCGAGGTTGTTAAATATTTTAAGTCGATGGGACGTGTCCACGACAGGCCCTCCGTCTTGCCACCAGTGGTGAAAATAATGGGTACGAAATCGCAAATAATCGGGGGTAGTGGGTTTTAAATCCACGAGTAAATAGACGTGAGGGGTTTGGGTGACATCGTCGTATGAATGAGTGAGCCAAGTTGTTCCTAACTGATTGGCTAACACTTGCACTTGCGATTTATCTATAGGACTTTTAAACAACACCACGTAATGAGCATTGAGACTGATGGTGCGATGGGCTTTACTTTGTTGAAAAAATGTTTGGTGATGTAAATGACACTGAGATTACGATGATGCCCTTTGCGCGTAAACCACAGTTTAATTTGTTCTTCGTCTTCTGCTAACATGTCGAAGATGACCAGATGGGTTTGACTGGGGTCAGACACGATCCCGTCGTCTTCGCCAGGAATGCTTCCACAAACACGATGGAATCAAGGCTACTTTCCAGCAGGAGGCTGTACACCGATAGCCACTCTTTGTAACACCACACGATACGTTGAGGTTGACGATCGATCAGATGATTTTTATGTTCGATCAAACGTTTGACAAATTCGGTTTTGACTGAGCCACTCGGTCCAGCAATTAACATGTTAAAGGGATGGCAAAGATACAAGGCCTCCCAACTGGCACGATCTAAGTTTTCGTCGATAACTTTGACAGTGAAGGAAGAGGGAGCAGAGACAACAGGGGTAGTAATAGTGAATGGGATGTCACTTTCGAAACGAACACAGACAAGACAAGAGTCTTTATACTTTTCAGGACACGTTTATTTCAAAATTTTAAAATTGAACACGAAAGACAAAAATGCATAAAAAGACAAATGGTTAAGTACATCGATAAAATTCACATGAAAGCGAGCAAAGTGGAATATAAACAAGTCACTGTACAACATATTTGGTGACGAAGGTGTGGTGTCCTAGTGACAGTTGTAATGTTCTTAGAGTCTCTACACCACTTGGCACAGTCTCACAGGTGTCCTCCCGGAATGGGTTTTTGGGGATGTCCATGTCGATGAGAGTCCTGTCCTGAATGGAGCGGTTTTCCTCGGTGTCGGGTTCTTATGGCACTGTGACTAACACAGGTTTAAAAGTTACTTTTTTCACTGGACGTTTGAATTTATTAACAGAAATCTTGAGCATAGTTTGGCACTTCTTTTGTCCAAGCCTCGAAACCAAGACATTTCCATTCGCGTACATCTTGACAGTGAGAGTATAAGTCACAAGCTATACACACATCTTCGTAAACATCCTCAGTGATTAAAAGTTGACGAATCGTTTTTTTCCATGAGAGGTAGAGACATATCGAGATGAAAGCGCATGGTTTTTAACAGAATGAGTCTCTCATGTACATTTAAAGGTGCCACCCTCATATTTTTGATGGTTGGTACTGTTCTTAAAGAGTCCAGAAGAAAACGGCTCGTAAACGAAATCCCAGAAAGGAAGCCACGAAGACACACCACACGTCGACCCCAATTCAATGGACACAGTTCTCGTAATAAGTGCTGGAATCCTCCACGGTCTGAATAGTGTCATTGACTTCCTCCCACGGAATCTGTTGTATCCCAACTGATAAAGGTCGTGGCATGGTACCCAGTTTTTATACCCTCTTTTGTTGAATGTAATACGTGAACGTTTTGAACAGAAGCGGTTTTATTTCAGTAGCATAACCAAAATTGTTTAGTCACTAATTCACATACCACACGTCGCACAGAAGTTTCCTATTGAACCAAGACTTGTTCGTGTAAAATATTTTGGTAATCCTCTAACTCTTCCGTTGGAATTATGTGTAGTATGGTCACCTTGCAAGTAGAATGAGTGGCATCCACAACTTTATGAATCTCACGTGATTCATCAATGTCTGACCATTGGAATACTTTGAAATGAATTAATCCTCTGATACCATTTAAGTACCAGTGGTTCCAATTTCGGTGACGTAAAGGATTCAGTTTGTTCATTGCGTTTGACTTATATTTTGACAAACTCTCCGTAAATGTTGATGTTGTTGTTATAGGGTTTAACGCCATATTTCAGCACAAGATAGACTATACATGGCGGCCAGTATTAATGATGGAGGAAGAACCCGGGAGAACCCGGAAAGAACCACAGACCCACGAGAAGCTACCGGAAAGCTTTCTCACATAACCACATTGGCCGAGCCCGAGACTAGAACACTCCGTAAATGTGTTCTCTCAACTCCACAAGCAAGCCACGCATGTTCTCTTGTAAAGTATCCATGAACAGATTACTGCGGTCGTCCCCCTAAAGGTAGGTAGTGACAGTGCGGAGACCATCGAGCATGTTCCAAGTAAGCTGAATCTTTCTGCTCCCACTGGTGAAGTGACACACCACAACTGAAGCGCTTGACTTTGTCACCTTCGCCCAAGTAGATAAATCCGGCTCTGGCTAATTCTTCGGGGGTAAGCCCTCCCAGATATTTAGGCCACTTTCCTTGGTAGGCTTGGAAACGACTTTCAAAGTCGTAGTATTCAGACAAACCCACAGGGTACGAATATTCTTGTTTCACAGGTTTATTTTTATGAGGGTACGGTGAAACCCACAGTGGTTTACTCAGGTATGGATGACATGCGTAGCGTGGTAGCCGCATGGTTTCACGTTGAGGATGACATTGAAAATTAAAACCAGTAAAGAGTCCACGATAATGAGTGGTATCGATTTCACATCCGTCAGGTTTGGCACACACAGCATCACTTTCCATGGTAGGTGTAGTAGTAGTAGTAGTAATCATAGCAAAGTTTCCATGATGTTGTACTGAATCGCTGAGGTCACAGCGTACGACATCCCTACCATCGCAAGGCACAGCATAGCACTCCACTTGAGAATCACCAAACTGTAATTGTCTGTTTAAAAGGATTAATTTTTCTCGCTTGGCAATTGTAGTCACAATGAATATTGGTCTTGGAAGTTTTCCCTTTTTATATGGTGACCAATATCGACGTGTCCGTAAGGTAAAGTGAAGAGATTGAGAAACCGCACTCGCTTGTGGTACACGATTTGATACAGTTTTCCCAAAGGTCGACTGACGATCTGTTGTGTGGATAAACTAACAGTCTTGTGTGGTCAGTAGGTGGTCATTTTAAAATCTTGATCCTCTCCAGACTTCAAGGCTTCTTTCAATTCCCCAAAGTTCACCACCTGACTGGTACGAAAATTGATAGTCAATCCTTTTACTTTACATTCGATGTGCACTTCTCCCTGTGGGTCACGATATTGGTAGCCGTAATTTTTGGGACCGCCACTAGCAAAACGTAGAATCTTGTCGTCGGTGTGCTCGTCCGTCTAGGTTCCTAAATGATATTCTTCGATGTCAGGGTGACGGTGACCAAGGTGATCGATATAGATGCAACTGTTCGTGTCAAAATACAAGGAGGCTTCGTATAATTTTAAACGAGCATGGGCTGTCACGTAGGCCGCAATGATGACATTTCCAAATTCGTAGGCCTGTAGAAAGACCAGTTCGTCTTCGTAATTGACTAAGATCGAGTCCTCACGAACGGCGTCTACGTGTTTCATGTATTGGGTTTTTGCCGAATCATCTGGAAGTAGCGGGAAAGTTCTGTCATCTACTCGGTCTTGGGTAAACACGGACGTTGTGCCATTTTCCTTCGTTTTTCTCCACGTGGCCTAAAGTGATGCCCTCGTGCTCAAAGTATGTCTCTTTGCATTTCTTTTGGTCTTCGGGAGTGTGGCACCAGGAAGAAATAACCGCTGGCTCCTTGTTTCAGTTTCAAAAAGGCATCCACGTAGTCTACAAAAATGCCTTTCTGAGTCTCGTCGCCCTTGCGGTATTGCTCTGTCTTGGGAAAGTGGTAAACTTCGTACACTTCAAACAGTTGGTATCCCAGGTCCAGAGGTTAAACAATTCCACGCTGACCCACGTTCCTGTGAAGGCGCGTTCTTCATGGGTGTGCTGGGAAGGTTGGTCTTAGTTGCACGTTTCGTCACAAGTACGACACAAGGGAAACATCAGTTTTCCTTGGCGATGGTGAGGTAAAACGGGATGGTGCAAGTCTGTGGGAGGTAAGACCTTATATTTAATCAGTCCGTCGTATTGTCGAAAGTTGTCCACGTCAATATATTCCGTCAGCAGTTGTGCCCTGCGGGAATGAACAATATTTGCACATGTAAGGGTACAGTGAACACACGTCAAAGTATTTGATTTCTTCTCCTTTCTCCTCGTCGGCGTGGTACATCAAACAAGTTGCATTCGTTCTTCCCCCATACATATTGTCCCGCGGGTCCGTGAAATAAGCAACCGTTAATCTCGTACATGATCTTAGAGTTTTCTAAGTCTCAACCATCCATCGAATACGTTCCAATGATCTTTTCACCTCCTCCGTTTCGGGCGTGTTGGATCCATTTGCCTTCCTTGTCATACAAGTAATGTAGCCAGCGTACAGCTTTGACCGAGTATTGACGTTTGACAAAGTTCGTTGTTTGAGGGCGGATGACAGCCAGGGTCTTCTCGGGCATGAATCGTTTGCTGTACACTAAGGAACACTCTGGCAGTGGTGCAGGCTTTTTTCAAGGGATCGATCCCTCTTTGTTCCATGAATAATTCTCTAAATTTTCCACAGCAATGACATAAAATGTCTACGTCAGATCGACAAAACTTTAACATTTCTTCCTGAAAGTCGTAGGGGTCCGAGGCATGATTTAGGTACCAAGCGTAGAAAGTTTCTCGTTGTTCGATGCGCATGTTGTCGGGGTCATATTGGTGAGCATGAGGTCAATGTTCAGGGTTATGTTTAGTCTTCGTTAAATTCTGGGACAATTTCGTAATTTTAGCGTTACTTTTAGTCACATCCATTGTCGCGTTGGTTTTCTCCTTGATTATAGCTATTTATAGCATCATTACAATTATGCAAATTTATGAACACCGCCAACATAATTTCAGGTCTAGGTAATACTTTATATATAAATCTGGGCTTTGTATATGTATGTGTATGCGTATGGTGTGTTTGTCCCTACTTAGAGTAGCGCATATTCCAGTCAGCCCTTGCCAAGCTGTTCCACCCGATTGAGGCCAGACACTTGCAACATTGTTGCCGTTGTTTCCGCAGTGTCCAGTACGGTGACGTCACTCATCTTCAACTCCCTTTGCCCCTATACAGTCACATCCATGTTCAAGTTCTTAGTGCCCCAGATAGTCGAACCATGTTAAATTCCCTTATACTGCCCCAGGGTACAACCCCGTTTTTCTTTATATGTTCTCATATGCCCCACGGTATCCCCCTTGACTATTATTATCAATGTTAGTGGTAATTTGTTGAAATATGTGCTTAAAATAAGTCTTTATCCCACATAGATGTTACTACAGACTGATTGACTAATTTGGAAATACAAATTGTAAAGATTTTGATTCGATGAATCCAAATTTTGCATATGATTTTCTCAAAAACAATGACCACAAAAAGAATAGATTTTCCTATTTGTTTGCTTTTTGTTTATATACCTTCATGCAATCTATTTCACTTCTTGAAACAGAAAATCTTATTACCACTTTCTGTCCTTGTTTTTCCTATTTCATCTCTTTTTTTTTCTTCAGATAAACGGAGCACAAGATTCATGCGTAACAGACAAATTGAGTTGTAGTCTCGTCATCATTCCTCGAACGTGTCAGTGTCACATGATAAAAGCTAACATTATTTGAGTACACAAGAGCGATTTGAGATAAATATTTACTAGTTGTATATCAGAATCGGAGAGTTTGATGACGTTGCAACCTTTAAAGTTGTTAACCTTTAATTTGCGGTTCAGATGTATTGGTACGTTTAGGTATGATTAAAGAAAACAAATAGACGCCTAGAAGTTAACTGAACCAAAGACAGAAAATATAATAAAGTGATTATCAAAGTTGAATTATATCTCTGTTCATAAGCTCCACAATGCACCACTCTTTCCAGCTCCCAAGACGAGTCCCTTTGATATAAATGCGGGTGCTAATTTATTTGCTTATATGATACAACTTTTTCATATTAAGACCTCTGCTGATTGATGTTTCGGTTATTATATATTACGTTTAAAGAGATTAAAGACAGTAAGCCAAGTAAATGTTTATTGAGGTCAAGCAATGATTATTCATTCAGACGGCAAACCAAACAGATGTTTAATGAGGTCAAACTGGTGTTGATTAATATTTAACCTCTACGAAAGATGGCATGGGTAATCCATGTCCCGCAATATTGAGTACTTGATACACGTTGATTTCAGTATATAATTTTGACCAAAATACCATAACTTAAGTAAATTCGACACTTGACAACAGACTCTAGGTTTGAATATTCCTTATGAAAGAGCAAATAACAACTGAAATGAAACCTTTAATGGCACAAACGACATGGAATCTGGCAATAAAGCAAGGTTTTACATAATAATGTATCAAAACTAGTCCCAGTGTCCTCCCTGATAATAAAGTTGTTATTTTGTTTTTAAAAAATGGTGTCGATCAAGCGATACATTTTAAGAACAAATTAGACAATAAACATCTCTTAAATGTTTTAATAGTCCGTGCAGAACAACAAAAAAGGATACTGAGATTTTTGGGGAATGAAACAGAAAGCGCACCACTGACTTCCGTTGATATGAGTATATCACATGACTGAAAGGATGATTGTCCTCGCTACTGTCTACGTTAAATTAACTTTTTGAAAAGGGATTTCGTCAAGTTCCTATGATCAGTCTTACCCACAGTAGTACCTCAAAACACTTCAGGCTTACGATGTCCATTTTGGGCCTCCGTTTTAAAGGATTGTCTCTTCGCTCGCCAAGAAGTCTCTGCTTCACAAGAGACTCTTTAATGACACGTGGGAAGTAACGGATGTGACTTATAAGTGCTGCAAGTGTTGAGGGCCATAATCGTCGACATTTTTCTCCAGCAATTCAGATAGCGCAAGGGATGTCGACTTCACTAGCTCCATCTATAGACGACGAGATTGGCATTCATGTTCCTCGCCATTTTTATGTCTTACCTGCCTGGTCTACACTTATGACATAAGGTGCTTACTATCTACTGAATATCCTACTTTCTGTTACCTCCACAATCGGAACAGTTACTGACATTTCAGGGCTGAGTACGTCGTCAGTTAAGAGTTCCAAGCATCCATGGGGGTATCATATCACAAATGCCTCCTGTTTTCCATTTTGAATATTCATGAATTCATTTGCAACGTACTTGACCGTGGGATCAACATTGTATCCAATATTCTGACGATCTTAGAATGCTTAAAACAGCTTGTATCCTTCTACTATGAATCTCAATGAAATAAGCGGGTTCATATAAACAGGATAGTCCGCTTCATAACATAGATTTACAACATACTACAACCATAATAACAACAATGAACTTACATGAGGTGGAAAGATTCAATGCTTTCTACCCTACCTTACAAACCTATCTTGACCCAAGATGCGCGGGCAACCTCCATTAACTATTCTTCTATCATAATGACCAGGTTGATGAAATTCGCTTCAAACCACCGCCTCTCTCAATCTTAGTTAAAACGGAGGGATGTACAAGGCAACCAATGAGTCGGAGGGACGACCCCAGAAAGTATGCAACTGGGAAAAAATCTACAAGTCCTGAACTAAGTGGATGAATAAGTTGGAGGTCCAACGTTTCCATCAGTATTTCGAAAAGAACTTCCCAATCTCGATGATGCACATACGGGCCCCATATTCTACCCCTATTTCCGACCCCGGTAGGGAGAAGCCTCCAATCTTTCGTGGAGATAATTAACAATGACGACACGGGGATCCAGCAGTAGTTTCTGGTGACTCGGTATCACGTTCAGCGCAGGTACTAAGCCTTTGGCCACTGTTCTTTCAGCTACAATGCATCTCTTATCAGTTGATCATCCACCTAGGCGTATTCAATCAACAATACAACAACGGGTCCTAACGCTGTCATTTCTGAGGACTGCGCAATCAGTGTGGACTGTTAAGATGCGTGATTTCACCCCACCCAATTCTAGTGGTTTTGCAGAAATATTGTGATTCCCCAACACCTTATAATCTACCGACTCATGTTTTGGAGCAATACGTGATTATACGTGTTACTTTCCTTTCAAAAATAATTTTACTACGGCAATTGAAATAATTATCGAAACAGTTTCATAAAGAAAAGAAATAATCGACTTCAACCACATATCAACGACAGAGACGAACTGATCAAAATAATATAAATACAATCATAAAACTTGACTGTGTCATCTAGCAAATTTTAAAGCTAACTAATAAGCGCGCTGAGCTACGTTCCAATGATATTAACAACGAGTGGAATTATTTCAGTGGGAGGAACATAATATTTGATAGCCCCAGTGGTAGGTATTGTGTTATCAGCGGTGAATAAAAATATGGGGCCAAAAACCAAGAAACCAAGGCCCGAGTTCTTTTTCCGCTTTGCTGTTTTATGTCAAGTACCACATTTCAGTTATCGGGCAGAATGGGAACTCAGTTCTTGCCAGCCGCCAACACTTTCAAACACGACATCCATTTCGATGATGTGGACATATAAATGATGACCCTGAGAGGGACACGCTCCTATGTCGGTCCGAAAAAGTATAAGACTTGTTCACCCAGCTCTCTGTGTTCGCATTAGTAACGATCGTGATTGACGCAGTGTGTTTGCAGAAGTATCGCCAATGTGAATCCAAGTGCCTTCGAGATGAAATCTCGAGTAGTTTTCTGATTGAGAGGGTAGGTCCAATTGTCATGGTTCGGTCTCCACTTGGACTACGCAAAAATTGTTATGACAGCCCATTAAAAGCGACCAAGGACTAAGATGTCGGCCAACGAATGAATACTCTAACAAAAGTATTGTTTCAAAGAGGCATAGAACATAGCATTGTATGAATTCAGACTCTCCTTCCCCAAGGAACACATTTTCCTTACTTGAACCTAGTGCCCAGACCTAGTCGACAGAATCTTGAAAGACTACTTCGTCTAATATGACCTTGCTGACAAAAGACTGTGAATGTCCTTATCGATCAGAGCACTAAGTTTTTTATTGATAGGATTAGCGAGAAAATCTCTATACTAATCATATACTTCTGATGAGATATCATCATATCCGATATCTGTTAAAACTGAGGATAAAAATGGAGGGTTAACATTTGTTAATATTTCAGTAATGTCATTGACTCTATCACGATAAATATCTACCGTTTCAGCGATATAACTAACAGCACAACATAACTGTCCCAGCTTCAAATTTTTAAGTACTAGGTGCTGCCTGAAAATTGCACATACTGTTGCAAAACTTTAAAGATCGCGAATATCTGCTTGCTCTATATTTACATTGGCAGGTAGGTGTAGATATCCAGTAATCAGCTCTTTGATATGTCAGTATTTTGCTTCTGTCAGTTACTTTAAAACTTCTCTTTTATAGTTTTTCATGGCAATTTATTTAGGACTAATATGTATTTCGTAATCGTCATACTAATTTTTACTGTTATAATATCGTCAATCTCCTGATAAAATATATCTCGTTCGACATCATAGAATAACGCAATTCCAGACTAAATTTCTGATATTGCTGGACACTGTATTTTGATCCAAAAGTTTGATGTTTCTCCGTTTGTGGTCCACCCTGACTCGGTAATAAGGCTGTTAAACGCAAGCGCATAACTTCGATTATTCTCCGAATAAGAACTTTATGCAGATGCAAAAAAAACCCAGCGATTTTGACTAATATGAGCGAGTAGTGGAATGTTACCGATACTGTTTTTAGCTCGTTTTGTACTACCACCAATCGTTTGTGATTGGGCGACACTATCCATGTACTGTTTATTGACAAAATAAAATGCCAAAAAACAGGCACGTACATAGAAGTTATCTGATTGTCAACCATATCCATCGCACCTGTAACTATGCCTCCGGATTTCTTAAAATAAGCGGCATCTGCGGCAATAATTGTACTCGTTGATGCTGCACTTATCTTGGCGTCCACGTACAGTTTATTTGAAAGATCAAATGGGGCGACTGGATTATAAATTGTTGTTATTTCATGCGAGCCCATGTTTAACATACCAGTCATCGTATCACCGGAGTTTGCTACTCGTGATGTAATATTCCCTGCTATCATATCATCGACGTAATTTTTATTTGTTAAATCTGATGTTGCTGATGGAATTGCCGTAGTTATCTTAGTCGATCTCAGGTATAGATTAACCACCATAGTGTCACCGGATTTTATTACAAAGTTGTCCTTGATAAACTTGACATTTGTTACAGAATCGTTATTAGTCAAAGTTGTGTTATCTAGTTGAGTATTAAATATTAATTTCTCACTCATATCTATATTTCCAGCCATCGTCCCACCAACTAGAGGCAACTTGTTTTTATTAACCGCACTAAGTTGTGCGTAACTTACCGGTTGTGAGTTATTTATGTTAGCGAGAGCAGGTATTCAGTATCGAGATTTACAATTTGTTTTTACACATATTGATAATTCCGGCCATCTTTCCACAAGTAATTGACAACTTACTATTGCTGACCGCACTAGGTTGTGCAAAGCTTGCTGCTTGTGAGTTATGAGCGCTGATTGGTGGATATGTTGTTTCAAGGTCTAGCACTCGCAGACCTGACATTTTTAAGTTGCCTGTCATTGTATCTGCAGATGTTTTGAGATAATTTGTTAAATCTACACCAGTAGCAATGGTTGTAATTACTTTATCTTCAGCTGAGCTATCAATTAACGTACAAATTTTGTGTAATAGCTCATTCTTATTGTTACTGCGAGATAAATTTTGAGAATACCTGGTATAGAATGAGCATACTCAACTTTGACAGGGAGCTATTAATAAAACATCAACATAACACCGACCTACCGGACTGCCATTATCTAGTAGCAGAACGAACTGGATCGGGAAAACTGATCTTCTGATGAATTTATTACTTAACGACTTCTTCATCTATAATCAAGTTTATATGTACACGATCAATCCACAGCAGGATAAATACGAGCTGCTCAGCGAATATAACGGAAAAATGAACTTGGCGTAGGCGACGATATATTTATCATAAAACAACCAGAAGGTTTAATTTTTATTAGCGAGCTAGATTCTGACGAGCAAAAAATCATTGTCTTTGATGACATTCCGCTAAGCAATGCAGAGATGAATAAGATAACATCTTACATTTCATTATCGCACAACATAAAATGTAACGCAGTTTTCCTAGCTTACGGATTTTATAACGTGGATCGATTTATCATGCGAAATACTTGTTGTTTTATATTCTTTGCTGGACTAGACAATATCGACGTACAAAATATAGGCCGAAAACAGTGCGGGGTTGTATTAAAAGACAAATTTGCCGAACTTTATCATAACGCTATTGGTGATGGCAGACACAACATTGTCTTGTTTGATAAAATAGCAAGAGATCGAAATCGTATGTTCAGATGTAAAATAGATAAGTTTTTGCACTGTGAAAATTAATCCAAAGGTAAACATCTGAAAAGTAGTCTAATGGCCACAATCTAAAATTTGTCTAACAAAATTAAATAAATCGAAAATTAGATGCGAAACGAATAGATGTTCTAAAGAAATTTGTTGCAACCAGTGCTGAGTTGAAGAGGAAGGTTGAGCAGAAACGAAGAGGTCAACAGCGAACTGCAGAAGAAACTGCTAGACTTTTTAAACCAGTGACCCGAGCTGTACTTGGCAAACAGCCAGATATTTCTGCGGCATCACCAGAAGATCTAACTAATTATCAGAGAAAGCATTAATTGGTCTAGTTGAAGAAAGGCAGAAGAAAGGTGCAGCACAAATTATTAAAAAAAAAATGGAGATCCAGATGTACGACAGGTTGAGTTACTACAAAAAATAGAAGATCCCGATGAAATAAAACATAATTTTAAATTCGTTGAGAAAACAAGAAGAATTAACAGATAAAGAAAAAACTCTTTCTGGGATTGAAGTTCAAAAACTGTTAATGGAAGAAAAATTTAAAGGTCATAAAGAAAGTGCAAAAGATGAAATCTTTGAAGCACATTATAATAGATGTCTTGAAAGATATTACCCTGCTGAATATTACGATCTTGATGAAATTTGCAAATGACTAGACAAAAAATACAACAGTTTTGTAGAAAATTGGTAATTGTTCAATAAACAGGCACAAAAGCCGAAGAAAGTATTAATAAAGCAAAACAGAAGAAAATCTTTTGAGATCGTATGATGAAATTCGTAATGGAACTATTGCTGATGTTGTGCTCCAAGCTGCTAGTCAGTACAGAAATAGTAAGAGATTACTATTCGTCATGGACATTTATTGGCTATTTAATCAATATGAATCAAATAGTTATAAACAAATTTAAAAGAAAAACCGGGTGCTGGCGTTACGATCTTTAACCCAGCGCTGAAATAGTTGACCGGTTGATCCTATTACCAGCATCAAAGGAAGCCGGAAATACGAGGATAAAAATCGACAACGAAATTGTTGAAATTTTAGATAATCTCGGATCAACCGGTTATCTAGCATCGGACGAATATTATATTTTACATAGTGATTTAATTCGCTAACCGCAAAGCACAAACTGCTAGCAGTTCAGTTGTATGTATCAGATAAAATAAAAATGTTACCAACTACACTACTGCTTATCTCATTACAATCTATGGCGGACAGTGCAAGCTATTCTGTTATTTATAATCCACCAGTCGAACTTGACAGTGATAAACAATACGAAATAGGTTTAGTTTCAGCTATTGCTTGGAACGGTATGGCAAATATCTGAACTAACGTAAATGACGATTTAACATATCAATTGATCCGACCAGCTGGCCGGGCTTTGATTTCTGCTAAGATACCGTAGGGCGCTTGTAAAGTTACAGATCTAAATAAAGAAATAAAGTTATTGATTACAACTAAAGTCGAATCCGCATCAGATAATTTTGAGTTCATTCTAAATTATAACACACTGCGTGCGAGAGTCACTTTGAAAAGCAATTTTCTTGTTGATTTTAATACCGCCAGCAGCATCGAGACGTTGCTGCGATTTGCTCGAAAACAATACGGTTTTGAATCGCAAAGTGCTTCAATTTCATACGGGGGTGAGTCAACTGTGGATATAACAGAAGTAAATTCGATTTTAATAAACTGCTCAATTGTCAGCGGGTATTATACGGCAAGTGGTAGTCAAGGTCAAATTATTTATTCTTTTTCCCTGACGTGCCACCAGGTTCATTAATGCGAGTAAATCCAAGACAGATAATCCACTCTCCTGTTAGTGTTGAAAATCGTATATCTTCTATCACGATGACACTGACTGATCAATCCGGCCGGCAGCTAAATCTCGAGAGCGAAATTGTAACATATTATCAAAACTTGCGGTCAGTCAGTTAACAGATCGCAGCTAACTCACCCGGGATTAACTAATTACATTGAGCTCTGCTCACCACAGCTATACTGACCAGGATAAATTTTATCAGGCAGTTTTGTATAACAAAATGAAACAACGAAAACTTCATCATAGAAATATCGTAGGAGGTTTCTTTGCAAATATATTCTCTAAAATAATTGAAAATGCACCTGGAATTTGCACAAAAACGCCCAGCGCCTATCACGTTAGACGCATCCAAATCTTTTGCCATGGGAGCCTCTTCCGCGGAAGGATCAGCTGTTGGACAGAAGATTGTTGATAAAATTAAGGGTGAACCACCGAGTACACCTGTCGCAAGCGATAGGGATATAAAACAAGTAATTTATAAAATTGCACAAACATCAGAAACCACTGCGGCATTGAAAACGACAAAAATACTGCTATCTCCGCTAGGCGCATAAATTATCATAAAATTTGTAACTAAAACTAAATCTCGGAGTGCTAGCACTCGACCAGATACTGCGGCGATATCGTGGGTGCTTTTACAACCTCAAATCATACAGCGGTTCACGATTTTGTCTAACAATTACTAATAAAAAGTGTCTGTCAAAAATTAACTTGACCTGACTGAGGGAATACCAACAGATGAATCAATAACAGAATTTGAATATGTTGAATATCTCGATGAAAATTCAAACGAATCTAACAAAACAGGCATACGAACGTTTAATACAAGAGACGAGGACGTGTTTTTGCTTCCACTTTGAACAACGGTTAGAGTTTGTTTAGAAGCGCCAGATATCAGCTCGCCAATCAAACCCTACAATATATTTATATCCACCTACCAATTGCAAGTACTATTCTTAACATAGTTTCGTTCAGCGACGACTACTCACAATCTGTTGCAACAAATATGATATGGTTTAAAGATACTGAATCTGGAAGAGCTGCAGTAGCTGATATACCGAGAGTTGCTACGGCACCAGAAGCTGGTGCCAACGATGATGGAACTCGTACTAATATTAACACACATTTAGTTCCGCTTCATGCTCATTAAGGGACATCCATTAGCTGGTATTGCAATAGCTAATGTCAGAAACGCGCTAATAGCTCTTTGTAATGCGATCTGAATTACCCCACCAGATGCTGCAGCTGAGACAGCTGTGATGCTGGCAAATGCTCAATTTATTATTCCAATGATTAGAGCTCAATGTTACAACGAAGGTTATGTTAAACGAAGAGCGTTCACTTAGAACTCACATCAAATAACTATGATGTTTCCACTTAGCACATTATTAGGATGTTGCAGGGACTACAATAAAGTGTTATGCGGGATAAAACACTTATTTTTGACCGAGCTGATCAAAACGATTGTCTGCTGAAATCTGCAGGTGTCGCTGATGCACAATTTGTAATTACACGATTGGCGTTGTGGACGCCACGTGTAGTTCCGTCGATCGATAAATCAATAGAACTTGAGACGATGTTAAAAGCATTCACAAAAATTGCATTTTGTGCAACGCAAAGTTTATCAAACAGCAATACCACGTTCGATCAATTACACATGGTGGATAACCACAGCGCTAAGAGAGCAGTTGCCAAGGCATGTATGTATTCAAAACAATTATTTATTTGATAGTCCAGATGCCAGACGAATATTTGTTAGAATAAATTCTAAACAGTATCCAGAACGAGTGATAGAATGTAATTTCGTATCTTGTGCGTATATGAACCTTATGGAAGCGAAGCAAAAATATCAAGATGCTGACAAGGGATCTCAAATTTCAGTCTAACAATTAATTTAGAACACTTTATCCGATGTTTCACTTTGATGTTAGGAGTCATAGCGAACGAGCTTATTTGATCAAATTCTGACATTGAAGTTACGTGTACACTTGGACAGGCTCCAGGGGCTGATAAATTATTATGCATGAGCGGTAATTGTATCTGATAGAATCTTAACTATAGATTCTACCACGGACAGGATGACCGTGCAGGTTTAGATACTACGTGCTAAGCATTTGGGTTATAATTTTTTTAGACAAGCCGTGGAATGTATTGATTGTCTAGCTAGACTGACTACCAGGTGTTCTGCACTTGAAATACTCTACACCAGGACTGGAATTACAGCAAGCGGCAAAATATATCGATCCCCTAACAAGCGGCTGAATTACTGCAGTACACATTTTATCAAACAGAAGAAAAATAAATACAAAATTAAATACAATATACATGAACTGAATTTATCGCCGGGACAAATTAAAAAAAATAAAATAACACAAGCTATTGTTAAACGACAGTCAGTTTCGCTGAAAATAGATTTCAGAACCCCGAGTGCTAGCGTTGTGCCATCGAAACTAATGCTGACACAGAGGTAACTTAATAAAACGCAACTGTGAAAGCCATTTATTTAAAATTTATCAGCGACGCAAGTTACTTCAATGTCCATATCGCAAACGATCCGTGTAGGATTTCAGGGACATACACTAGCAATTATTGCAAAAACGGTGCAAAAAAAAAATTACTGCCAGTACTCGGTACATAAGGGATATCTGCTGCCTCGGGTGCCATATCTGGAGCAACATAAAAAGCTGTGTCCGGTGTCGATATCAATCAGAAATCTAGTGATTTTATCTAACGATTATAAATAGAAAATGCCCAAAGCACGAAATGTTCAGAAACGTAAAACAACAAGGTAACGTAAAACAACTTAAAAAAAAGACGAACCGGAAAGCGATCCAAGGTGGATTCATAGGTCCGTTGCTTGCAGGAATAGCGGGAAGTCTACTTCCCAATCTGCTGGGAATAGGACGTGGGAGAGGACTAATGCTGCCTGGTACCAGGCGGTAGCTCCACTTAACAACTTTGAGATTCTAGATAAACTGGAAGATATTAATGGATTTCAAGGAGTATTTTCTGAAGATGAATTATCACTTCGCTCTCTGGCAGCTGTAGCAAGCTGTGTAATAAATATGCAAAATTTCAACAACGGATCTGGCTCGTATTGGGTAGGGCTTTATAAAAACAACTATTTTGATTCGTTTGGGCTGCCACCAAGTGATATTATCAAACAGTACGTGCAATCGCCGAGGACGCGAGCGTCCCAAAAGTATAAAAAGTCGATTATTCGTCTAATCAACTTAAGCCAGTTGGAACTGCAGCTTTTGGATATTATTGTGTTATGTTTATCAAACAAATGTCAGGGAGAAATGGTGATTTTCTGAAATCTATAATACAATTTACATCTAAACCAAGCTTAGAAAACGATAAAATTTCAGTTTTAACTAACAAGCAAATATAAACATGATCACGTATTCCCTGAAATGCAGAAGTAAAACGGAAAATACAAACGAAACCATGGAAACTACCACAAATAACAGACTAATCCTGAAAAGTATCTGTGCTGCGTGTTGCAAGAAAAAGATATGTTTCTCCAACGTGATTCACTATTACTTGGAGATCAGGAAATGCCAATAATTTCTAATACTATTTTAGTCGACGATTAATTAAAATTAAAATGCAAAGCCAGTTTGCAAGGAGAAAGTGTACATGTAAAGCTGACCATGATATCTGTACAGAGCAAGATAAAATAGTAACTTATTGCCAGTGTCGTAATCACCAAGCTGTAATCGGATCGGGCTTAGATACTCACAAGTTAATTGGTAAGTTACCAAAACCTAGCAATGAATGGACCCTGTCATTGCACTAGTACACTGCACCTTGGAATCCGCTCGATAAGCAACTTGATGAAAATGATAATCCTTAAAAAGATCAATAGCCGTACAATCAGGTTGATGAAATTGCAATGCGTCAATCAGGTTGATGAAATTGCAATGCGTCATGTCATATGTTACCGTGACAACGAAAACGATAAATCTGGCTGCGACCGTATTATGCTTGATGAGCTCAGTAATATGAAACCTAGTAGAATAGGAGAGCGAATTGATCATAACCTAGTACAAGCTATCATTAGAGCGAAATATGAACTTGGGCTTGGGAAAAAATGTACTTTATGACGATGAACCACAGAGAGGTCTCGCACATGAACTTCACAGTCCTAAACAAAAAACAATTTCCTCGACAAAAAGTTGTCTCAAATTCAATTGATGACATATATGCAATAGATCTAGCTGATATGTCGGTATTGCTAAGCACAATGACAACAAAAGGGTACTTGATGAATGTAGTTGATATATTTAGCAAATACACGTTTAGCATACCTGATACAAATAAAACACTAAAAACCATAACTGATGCGATGTGAGGTATTATAATTAACACGGAAAGAAAGCCGAATCGACAAAACACGGAGCGCAGTTTTCAATAAGCAATTCGAGCAGTTTCTGGAACAAAATAACATCACCAAATACATCGCCGGAAATGAAGGGAAAAGTGTCATCGTCGAGTGATTTAATCGTACGCTAAAAGAACAGATCTACAAGCAACTCAGTTAAAAACAATAACATGTGCGTTGACGATCTGCCAAAGATAATATCAGATTACAATAACACAAAACATAAAACACTTGGAATGTCACCAAAGGAAGCTGTAAATAACCCAATACTGGCGAACGAAAATATGTACCGAAGACATAAGTTTAGCGTGGGTGATAGAATTAGAATTTCGATAGTGAAAACAACATTCGAAAAAGGATTCACTCTGATGAATTGTTCTGAGGAAATACTCGTTGTGGATAAAATTTTTACAGTACATGTTACATATAAGCTGAAAGACTGTTCATCTTCTTGCCCTATACCTGGCTCATCTGCAAATTTATCCTCAACGAAAAGGAACAAATACGTTTCTAGATCAAATTCGAGATGTTTTGCATGCTGACTGTTAATAGTATTGGAATTCTTCGAATCCTGATGCGCTGCAGTTTTTAGATTTCTAACAAGACGATGATGTTTTGCATGCTGGCGGACAGTATTGGAATTCGAAGAATTCTGATGGTCTGTATCACGATCGATATCACATTAAAATTCTGAGTATTTTCGCGAACAAGAAATTTGAGACATCTTACACATACGACTTTTATCTAAATTATTGTAATACAATGCCGGACGAAATAAAAGGAATCGTCAGAGCTAAAATTTTAAATATGAACTTGATATTCGACGCTGTCAAGTTGTTTATGAGTAATCAAACAAACAGAAAGAAAGTATGTGAATTTCATCATGAATATGATCCTTATTTGACGTTTGATGTGTTGTTGACAGGTTCTGAGGTATCGGAACTTGAGAAATACCAAAACATTTGTTAGATATGATATGGACACTATTATGAAATGGGGTCACTGCCGTTTGACGAGGGAAGATCTAAAAAGTATTCTGAAAATTGTTCTGTAAATAATCTGCAATTTTGTGTTCATTATCAAATAATGGATAGATTTGTTACTCGAGCTTATATTATCAATCACTTTGAGCTGGAAGAGGATGCAAGAAATATGTTTCGCGGTGACAACAACGTGGTCGCTCGCTTTGAAGTAGAACGATAAAATAATAATTTGATTATGTTAAGCTGCACAGAACTTGATCATATACTGCGACATGGAAAGATATTTGCCAAATACGACAAAGAAACCGTAAAAAAATATCTCAATTTCTGCTTGACAAATAGCGAGGTACAAAAAATTGTAAATACCTGGTGATTGGTATCGAAAAACGATTCTGTCCCCACTTGTTCTTGAAAAGGCGAATTTACTGATGCCATCAGCAACAAATGTCATTGATTTTGGACAAATATTAAAATATTTTGATGCAGTTGAAATAGAAGGAAACGACATTTCTTTGTTAGTTGATACTATCGGTCTTAGATTTTTGAAATTGTTAGGATGTACAACATCACCTCGCTTGCTGTTTTCTTTCTGTGTAACAATATCTAACTTCTGAAGTCTATTATGAGTTCTGATACTGTTGAAGTGATTAATAAATAAGCCACATGGAACTAATCCATGAAATACCTCAAAAACAAAACGTTGCAAGTAATAGTTAACACAACCGATATTAGTATATCGTACTACCACCTTAAAATAACCCATATTATCAATATTTCTAACAACTGTTTTAAGTTTAATATGTCTGATAACACCTCTGTCGTTGGCCTCGTAAAATAAATCATAAATTGGATGTGTTGAAACTTGTCTTGTAATGACGATATTATTGTCAGTAATACTCGTATTTACCTGAGAGATTCTCATCCCCGTTGGAATCTCCTCACAAAACAACGAATAAATGAAGTCCTTGATCAACATTTGAGTATAGTCAGCATCATCAGCACATTTCAATGTTATCTTATAACCCGCCGGAGTTCGAATCCGAAATGAAACATTAGTTTTAAGATTAATCACCACTCCAAGCATATTTTCTGCATAGCAGTTATACTTCTCGTGAACGTAAAATATTTCCTGATGACTAACTGTTGGTATGAGTCCACAAAGCATAATTTTGCTCATGTTATAACAATATCAATTTCGTTTCTTTTATTGACAATTTTCACAGCACACTCAGTTAAAGAAATATAAAACAGTAGATACAGAATGTTGTAACTTGCCGGTATAGCAAAGAAAAGTCTATTCTCGACACAAAGATATTAACTTAGAAAAATTGCAACCGCATTTTCTGGGTTTGATAACAGTTGGCGATTTGATAATAAATGTTTACTAGCAACTTTCTCTGCCACAAACTTACATCATCTGATTCAGCAAATAATTAAGTCCGAGCTTGCCACGCACAAATGCCTAAAGGTTAAGGTTCAATTCCATGTTACGTTTTCTAAACTAAATATATCTCTGGAATCCCAACAGAATGCTGAGGATGTGCCCGCCAATCAGACTCCTTCGTCATGGCAGTTTGCTGCTCAGGAAAGCGAGCAATTTGCCGATCCTTATATTACATCAAAACCTAGTCGAATTATAACAGGGACAGATTTAATATGGATGTCAGATAATATATTTCAGGAGATATGGAACAAAATTGATGAGTACACTGCATTCTGGTTCTGGCTGGAAATTTGATAAAATAACAGAAAAACTGGTTCACATTATGAAATATAATTCATTGCGAGGTAACTCATATGTCGAGCTGCCAATTAAGATAAAAAACCTCAAAATGTTGTATGAATCTTATAGATCATGATAAAAAATGTTTTCAATAGGCAATATCATCAGTGTTATTTCAAGCACGAGATCATCCTTATCGAGTATCATATTATACTGGTAATGTTAATAATCTAAACTTTAGCGGGATCGACTTTCCTGTTTCTGGATATCAAATTCCAAAATTCGAAAAGCAAGCTAAACAGCTGTTACCTGGTGATTTAACGTGTTGGGTGTTGATGACGATGTAAAAATGTACCCGATGTACAATAGCAGATGTGCCGACAGTAAATTTATTGTTTTATAAAAATCATTACGCGTGAATAAAACCTTTAACGGGCTAGTCGGAGGACAGTATAAAAAACATAAAGAAAGGAAATATGTCTGTTTCAAGTGCTTGCACGGCTGTAAATCCCAACATGTACTTGATCAACATCTCGAATACTGCTCTAATGTACAGCAAATATGTATGTCTGGTGAAGACGAAAAGATATTACAATTTACAAATTACACAAGATGAAAGTGCCTTTAACAATATATGCAGATTTCGAGTCTATTATACTGACAGTGCAAGGAGCAGAACACATCTCTGATAAATCGTCGACGACAAAAATACAGGAGTATATTCCTTGAGGATTAGCGTATAAGGTTGTTAGTGCTGTTGATAGATCTTTATCAAAACCAATAAAGAGTTATAGAGGTAAAGATCCTGCTGTCTAGTTGCTAAAAAACCTTGTAAACGAAATCGATCTCATCATGATGTTACTCCCTAATATAAAAAAGGAAATCTAACAGTAAAACAAGAAGAAGCTGAATTTAATACGCCAGAAATATACCATACTTGTTAGGGGGCGCTTTTGCCTCAAGAGCGTGTACATGATCACTATCATAATACTGGAAAGAATCGTGGTTCAACGCATGATAAATGCAACTTAAATGCAACTTAAAATATACCGCAACAGATTTCGATCCTGTTGTCTTTCATAATTGCAGAGGAACATATTATAGTTATATTATAGTTGAAGCGTTCGGAAACAAGGAGATAATAAACAGCCTGAAAATTAATAACAACGATAAAATAAAGTGCATCCCAAATAACACAGAAAAGTATATGTCATTGACACTAGGCAAGCTGAGATTTATTGAATGTCTGCAGTTTATGGCTGCATCACTGGACGAGATAACAAGCGGCTGAGGTAAATTTGATAATTTGACTGAATTTTGAATCTTGAGTATCTTGATGATTGGAGCAGATTTGATAAAACGTGTCTACCTGGCAAAGATGAGTTTTATTCTAGGTTAAAACTTGAGAGTGTCAGTGATAATAATTATGCTTATGCGCGATCGATATGGGACTCATTCAGCTGCAAAACTTGGGAGATTATCATGATTTGTATCATATCACAGACGTGCTGTTGCTCGCAGAAATATTTGAAAATTTCAGAGATGTCAGCGCTGATAACTAAGGACTCGACCCAGCTTGGTACTATTTGGCACCTGGACTAAGTTCGCATGCATTTCTCAAACACAGTAAAATAAAACTAGAACTATTAACAAACCCAGACATGTTCAACTTTATAGAACGTTGAATCAGAGGCGGAATAAGTGTCATAACAAAAAAATATGCCAGGGCTAATAATACATATCTACACGACTATGATAATATGACGCCATCAAGTTTTATAGCCTATCTTGATACTAATAATTTAAATGGCTATTCCATTTCGGAGTTTATACCGCATGACGGGTTTAGATGGATCAACGAAGAACAGTTTTTCAAAGAAATTGATAAAACAATACCGGATGATATTAGTTATTTCATAGAAGTTGATTTTGACTATCCTGTTGAGATTCATGATAAGCATAACGACTATCCATTTTGTCCAGAGTTGATGCTGATCGATTACAGTTTATTATCCGATGAATAGAGAAATTATTCGCAGGGTAAATTTGTTGTTAAAACATTAGTTCCGAATCTTCTTGACAAACGGAGATAAGTTTCTCGTTATAAAATTTTAAAACAAGCACTTGAACACGGGCTAAAATTAAGAAAAGTTCATCGTGTGCTAAAATCTAATCAATCACCGTGGATGAAGAGTAATATAGACTCATACACAGCACGACATGCAGCTGCCAAAACAAAATTCGAACAAGACCTTTTCAAACTTATGAATGACATCGTCTTTGGTAAGACTACGGGAAACATCAGAAAACGAGCCCGTGTTGAGATCGTCACTGACGTACAACTTCGTAATAAACTGGTAGCATCTGATGATTTTGCTAGGATGAAAATATTTATTGAAAATTTAGTGGTCATTCAACGACGAAAGACAAACTTGAAGTTAAGTAAGCCAGTTTATGTCATTATGGCGGTACTTGAGATATCAAATTAGTTAATGTACAAATTTCATAACGATTTTGTTAAGGTCAAGTGGCCTGATGCAGAGCTGTTATTTACAGATACTGACTAGGTCATGTACACGATAAAATCTGATGACATTTATCAAGAGTTTTACGATAACCTAGAAATGTTTGATCTCTCAGATTATCCAAAAAACAGCGGATTTTCACTGTGATGATAATAAAAAAGTCATAGGAAAATTTAATGATGAGGCTGCCATGCAAATTAACCGATTTCATCGGATTGAGTAGTAAAATGTACTGTCTAAAACTTGCTGATAATGAAGGTAAGAAATGAGCTAAGGGATTAAAGAGAAATGTGGTAGGTAAGGTGATAGGATTCGATACTTAAAAAGCTGCGTTAG
>JAECUM010055994.1:0-11303 GCA_016617855.1 Megalonaias nervosa | reverse complement strand
TTAGTGCATGCGCAGAAGGAACAGGCACAGCCGCCACCAGTAAATGAAGGAATTATTCTGGAAGAAAGTTTTTACATTACAGAAGGAGGCGAGAGTTCTTATTTACTGCCAAGACAGCAAAGTTATTGCAAAAAGATGAATGGTCCATTTTCGAAATCACGATATGTATAGAAATGCAACAGATGTGGAATCCTAAAGTGTTCTGCAGTATCAATGTCAAAATGACATTTTCCGTGTGCCTAATTATCCGTGTACCACATTATGTTACTTTCTTTTTGTTTTTGTGGGTTTTTGTTTGCTTTTTGTTTAAAGACCAGCTCATAATGTGCCGTGTATCATCCGAATTGGGAATAGTCCTTATAATTTTGTAAGCTTCCATGTTTTCCCAACTGTAACAACTGTTGTAATTAGAACAATATATATTGATTATATTCACATGCATGAGAATTTGTTTCTTTTATAGAGATAGAGAGTGGGAGAGAGGTAGAGAGGGATTGATGGATGGATGGACGGACGGACGGACGGACAGAAAGACAGGGACGGATACTTGGATGGATGGATGGAGGGAGGGAGAAAGCGAGGGATAATTGGATATATTGATAGATATATATATTCATTTCTTATAGATACAGACAAATAATCTTAAATTGACAATAGACATAGTTTATATAACGAATATATGATAATTCCAATCATAGATTAAAGAACAAAAAGTAGTACAGAAATACAGACAGATAGGTAGATAGACAAACGGACACAAACACAGGGAAGGACAAACTGATAAAGTGACACATATTCATTCACTGATTTAGAGAGATGCAGATGTAGAATAAAGGAATGGGAAACAATAAACAATACAATAGTGTACGTCATATCCAAGAGAAGAATGACGGAAAACCAGGAACGAAGAACAAAATTTCTTTATTAATTTTCTTTGAATAAAATTTAGTGTCTTTTATTTGCAACTCAATTGTTTTTCAATCAAAATAAAGGTAAACGGCAAATTTCCAGCATGGTATTTTTTCTTTCATTAAATCTCATGATAAAATTATTTGACTCTAATGTTAAATAATTTTATCCAAGACCAAATAGTGATATCCTCAAACTCCTCGAGCGAAAAAAAATCCACTTATACTGAATGTAATGATAACCTATTTAGTTATGAAACTATATTTAGAACTAATTTTTTAAGCGCGACATAATGAATTCATATACTGGTCTTTCTAATGTTATCAAAGATTTTTATACAATGTCCTGCCGGCTTTGATGGACATAAAGTTAACAGTCATTTAGGAAAAAGGAACATTGGGATTGACCTTTCTTCAGAATCATTATGTTCAAAAGGAAAAAAAAAAAATAGAATATCAATTACCATGCAGATGGAAAGCGACTGAGAAATATTAACAAGTACAAATACTAATGCTGGAAAAATAGTTTGAATGTCCGCTACTCCTACTAAAATTAATAATAATAATGAATAATAACAATATGCTTGTATGGGCATGATGTCAACCATCTGGCTGACAAGTACTTAAAACCAAAAGGTAAAGGCAGGTGCTTCACCAATCTTGTTTAGAATTACGCTATGTGACAAATAAAGACCTTCGTATTATTTTTAGCAACGGCAGCCATCTTGGAAGGAACGATATCATTATTTGTGCAATGTTGAAAGACCTTATCCCAGGATGTGTTTTGTTAAAATGGTCAAATTCGGATTACAGGTGTTGTAACATACTTTTTTTTTTTAAAAAGGTTTTACTTTCAGTAATATGGGTAATATTTAATATTCGATCAACATTCTTTGTGCAAACTTCAAAGACCCACTCCAGGATTTTTAATATAACAGTTGGTAAAATTCTGATAAGGGCATTTTTTTAGAAGATGTAATGTAGGTTTAGTAATAAAGACCAATCTGATGGTAGATCGTCGTTGTTGATACAGACTTACAAGGTTTCATTGCCAAGTTGCTTGTCATCAAAAACTGGATCAAATTTTCTGAAGCAGTCTTGAATCTGTACAAATTTGATATGCATTTAATCTAGATCGCTTCCATCAAATTTTGGTCAATTTCGGTTGAGCGTTCAAATGTGCATTTTCAAATGTGTATTCTTCTTCTTTTAGTAATAGCTGCCATATATGATGGCAGGTGAAAATAATTTGCAAGAAAATTAAATTTAAAAAAATATATTAAAAAATTGAAAGGCCTTTATATCATGTCACGTCGTGCAAATTTTAGTCCATTTCTGCTGAGCCATTTATTGAAAATTTGTCGCTTCAAGGTTTTACTATTTACGTTGTCACATGTCATGTTAGGTGACGTAACAATAGCTTTAATAAAAACTTTAAAGATCATTATTAAAGAATGTTCTCGATGGACCACTGACGAACGACACTAGATAGACCATAACATAAACTGACTCGGTTTTGCGGTCAGGTGAACTAATAATAATATTCGATAGTTACAGGTTAATGACAGACTGAATACAGATTTTATGGAAAATCTACATATTGATAGCGTCTCAAGGTGAGGTACAGTGCTGTACACAGTATGATGGCAGACGCTGGACTGACCGTATCTTTCAAATATGGGGGTGGAAATATCGTTGATAGCAGCCTTACAATATAGGGGTTGAAGATTATAACAATATTCCATTTCAGATAAGAAAGCATCCCCACCACGTGACTTCGTCATACCGTGCCTGCAGTGTAGAATCTCATTAAAATAAAACGTGTATACATTCGTGTTCAGCCCGCTATAGTTTCTACACGAAGAAGCATGTAAAATAAAAAAATAAAAATGATGTAAACATATTATAGTATGGTTCACTGACATGTACCCTGCTTTATATATATATATATATATATATATATATATATATATATATATATATATATATATATATATATATATATATAAAGTTAATGTAACAGAAGATCAGAATCCATGCTTTATTCTTTCAAGCGCTTTCTCATCATCTTTATGGATGCTCTTCATTACTTTACAATATTTTTGTAAATAAACAATTTGACGTCATTGCAGTATTAATTACGTCATTGTTTTTTTACGACGAGATATTAACAACGTTCCTACATCTATATATCACACATGTATACAAAATTAAATTTGTAGTGTTTAAATGTCATGAAGGTGCATCAATGCATTGATACAGTATAAAATGTGATCTTTACAAATTAGAACCATTAAAATGTTATTTAGTTATATATTATCTACGATCATGGATCAGATGTGGAACCTGCATTTGTTTACACATTAGGTATATAAAATCTATTCATTTTACATACATGTATAAAGGGCACCTTCCTCAAAGGACAAATGTTGAAGTCCCTTTTGTGACCTTTATAGGCAATTTTTACTATAAGGATCAAAATGCACAAAAATTTTGATATAAGGAATTCTAACTGAACATCATTAACAAAGTAATGTGGGTAGGTTAAAAAAAGATTGTAAATCTTTATTCCTAATTTCATGGTAACATATTTAACATTGATACAAAGTACACTTTTCTACAAGGAAAAAGTTTGGAACTTGCTGTAAGGGTAATTAATAAACAAGCTCCAACGTGTAAACACCTGAATATACAAACATACAGGTAAGCGATCCACTGAGTGTTCCTTCCAGGAACCGTTATACACAAGTTCAAATCTGTAAATATCGGAATATACCAGTAAACCGGTAACATTTCCACTTGGGAAACATTATTCTCTAAATTCAATGTTGTTTAGAACTAAAGTCATATTTAGCAACTTGAAATACCCCCCGCCCCATCCCCCCTCCGAGCCCATCTTTCGACTAATCGTCCTAAAAAGCTTAAGATATAACGTAGCTCTAAGAATGCAAATAAACATAACACACAAACGCTCAAAAGATAATAAACAATAACAGCAAAAGAATAAAAACAACAAACACAATGAGCCACATCAATTGTTTCAAGTCAACATAATGTCAAAATTAAGAAAATAAATGTATATTAACCTTTAAATACAGATGTAACTTAAAATTATCACCTCATTCTCGGAATAAAATTAATCAATTATCGACAAAGATGATCCAGTATTTCTGTCAAAATATTACTCTGCGAGGTGTAAGTACTACAACAGGATAATAACTGTTAGATCTTGCATGAGGTGTAAGTGATTCACAAAACGAATGACAATACACAAATGGGTAAAACAAAATTGCAGACAACCCTCACTTCCAAACCAAAAATACAAATGATCTCATTATAATCCAAATATATGCTAGTACTTTGATATTGAGGAATGTGTTAATGGATAGTTTATTGTCAGTGGAAATTATCCACAAAAAGCAGATTTAATTAAAGAATGCTGATTCGACAGGAGTTCGGCATGCCCTATTTTGTTGTTTTGGCCCAAGGGAAATAACTGCTACAACTTACGCACGTTTTACGTAATTGTCTGCATCGCCAGCAAGGCCGCTAAGAGCTTTGCAATGCCCAGTATCATTGAAAGTTTTGCCCCAGAAGGAGCTAGCCTGAGCAGATTTGAAAGGTAATAAATTTATTATATACTAGTTTACCGGGTTTACGAAATTTTGACTGTCGTGAACCCCATACAGCCTTCACTGGCGGCCATTGTAAGGGACGGGAGATACTAACGACAGCGGCGGCCGCCAAGACCCCCTCCTCCTGTGTGTGTGTGTGGGGGGGGGCGGGGTTAAGTGGCACCGATTGCAGATTTTGTGGCATTTTTTCCGAGTGGGAGTCGCCGAAGGTGATACTCTCCCTAGGCGCCGTTTCGTTCATTGCAAACATGCAACGGCCCTGCCTTTGCCTCCGTCTGCTACACGCAAGCAATATACCTATAGAGATATTTACTGCCACTTATCTTGCGTACATTTTGCTTCTTATAAAGAAATTAGAAAATTAATTAAAATATTATCCTAATATTACACACAGTAATTCCACACTATATCAATAATTTCGGATACACACCATTTGTCCGCAATGAAGAGATTTCGGTATAATGAAAAATGAATCGTGTAAAGTGACCAGTAGTATTAGAAACTGTGTGTAGAAATGTAACATACGAGTTGTAATTGAGCAAACACTTGAACTGTGTTGTCTACCCATATCAAATGTGAGACAACCTAACAGCTACGGTTCGGTCTTGTGGCGGACGAAGGTGTGTTCCCGTCCCGAAGCCAGTTAATACTTATTGGTGATTAACTGGGTGTCAAGCTACACCTATCAATCACTTAGGAAGATAGTAACATAAATCAGTCGGCCAAATAACATTGCTATCATGCAAAACCTTTCTGCATGGCGACTCGTCAGACTTATACCATGTAAGAGTTATCTCTCTTTATTTTTCAGTCTCGACCTTTTCAGGAATCTGGTTTTCTTTTCTTCTTCTAAAATAAGTGGTCACTGTATTCGAAATTCCAAAATATTGAGGTGCGTCATATGGAATGTTGATTGTTTTTCATGAATCTACAAATATAATATTAGATTCTGAAGCAATTAATGTTTGATCATTTACACAAATTTGTGATCATGGCAGATACACATTTTTGCACTTAATTATGACAATAATTATGTACAGAATCAATCCAAAGCATGCTGGTTAGATGCATAGTGCATGTCATGCATATAAATTATTCAGATACGCAGGGTTTTCTGACTTATTAAGAGACTGCTTCATGCCTACCTTACAAGAACTGTCTAATTCGATGTGGCGAAGGGTTTGGCCTTCCCGCCAGGTGTATAATGATTTTTAAAATATAATACAAAGTTTGTATACTTAAACTATCCACACAATAGTTCCCAAGCTTTCAGTGATATGTATTCAAATTTCTCAACCACCTGAAATTCTGAGTACTAAATTTGACGATCTCATATATGTTGAATCGCTTCACTGTACTCCGATGTAAACTCCGCCTTATGTGCTGTTGTTTTGTTTTTTTTTTTTTTTGTTTGTTTTTTTCTAATACGTCTGACATTTGTTTGAAATGAAAATTTAAAAATCCGGTAATACATCAATGGCGAAATCTTCATCTAATCAAGCATCTGTGTTTGCTAACATAATTTACTGATTAAGCAAAAGTGCATCACAAGCTATTGGTTATACTTTTTAGCAATTTATCATGATTAATTATCTAAATGAAGAACAATATCCAATTCTACAAAAGCCAGAAAAGACTGAGATGAATCTGTACAATAATTCAAGACAAAGTAAATGATATCCCAAGATTTGAATACTACAAAGTACTGACATCTGTAAAATCAATACTTACAATATATAATATTAAACACATTAGCAAAATATATTGGCTTGGAACAATAAAAAATATTTCTTATACAGAAAAAATAATGACATTTACAAAAATAAGGGTATAATAGCCATAATAGCATATTATATCTTAATTTAAATAAATGTATCATATATACATGTTATTCTATGCATACATGGACATCGTTAGGGGTGGGCATGTGATGGTCAAGGGGGGGGGGAGTAATTTTTATAAAAATCCAATGTGTGGTGTGTATTTATCATATATCTGCAAACCTTTTGCCCCTTTACCCGTTGGCACTGCCCCACGCCCTAGAAACAATCCTGTGTACGCCCATGTATGTATAATGAATTTATGTATCTTAATTGCCTTAAATTTACTAACTGAATGTTTTATATTAAATTCCAGAATAAGATTTTTTATATGATAACATATACACAGATCGAATTGCAAGGACATTATTTGATCTGTTGAACACATGGTCATCCTGTGTTAGGGGTCAATTCAATAAAATGTCATTTTGATATTATCATTCAGCTGTATACAAACGTATACCTATGTTAGTGGCCATACACAATTGTACATAAAGCAGCGGTCTGCTCAATAGAAAATCATACTCAGGTTAGCGTTCAAACCCATAAGAAGTGATCACCTACATACAAATCATACTTATGATAGCGGTCACCTCTATACAAATTCATATCAATGTCAGTGGACATACAAAGTTGTACATATATTAGTGGTCTTCCACAAAACAGTCATAATCACATTATATGACATACCTATATGAAATCATACATGTTAGTGGTCACCTATTTACAAGTCTTACCTATGTTGGCGGTTACCTCCAGAAAAAGGTCACCTGTTCATAACGACCAGATTTAATCAGTTCAATCACGTTTTGCTTTGTAATCATCCTCCACATATTGGGTCAGTCAGTGGTCACTTTCATTTGTCTCACATCCTCCACATGTTGGGTCAGTTAGTGGTCACTGTCATTGGTTCCAAATACATAGGATTTGTGTATGTACCATTCAGGTAAAAACAGTTACATACGTTTATTTGAATAAAGCAATGTACATATAAATGCCAATTCTGCCCAATCCCAGAGTGACCAATATACACAGTTTTAAGTGTAGCAAATATTCATCATTTTCATCCCTAACATTTTGTTTTGATAGCACAATAATACTAATAAAATTAGAGAACGGTTCAAACAGTGTGTTTATTGATATTATATTGGTAAAGAATATTTAACTCTGATTGCTGCTCTCTCTCTCTCTCTCTCTCTCTCTCTCTCTCTCTCTCTCTATATATATATATTTATATATATATACTTAAGGGAGGTACAACAATATTTGATCTTATCAATACGACACATTGTTTTTCCTTTACATAAATATACATCCTTTGAGGACACACCTTTTAAAATGCAAAAATGTAAATTAATGCATGTACATTTGGCTGTTTTCATTTTATGGAGCATTAATGCGTATACATTTTACTATTTACATTATATGGAGCAATAATGCGTATACATCTGGCTGTTTACATTTTTGGAGCATTAATGCAGACACATTTTGCTGTTTACATGTTATGGAGCATTAATGGGTACATATTTGACTATTTACATTATATGAAGCATTAATGCGTATACATCTGGCTGTTTACTTTTTTTTTTTCTAGCATTAATGCATATACATTTTTCTGTTTACATTATATGGAGCATTAATGCATACATATTTGACTGTTTATATTTATATGGCACATTAATGCGTACACATTTGGCTATTTACATTAATATACAAATATGGGTACAATTAAATGAATATAAACTGAGGCGTGCTACATTATTCATCTAATATGCACAATTTAAGGTTAATATGGAATAAAACAACTTGCAACTAAAATTAAAAACAAAACAAAAACTAATACACCAAAGAAAAAAAAATATCTGTGGTTTAGTATAGAATTTTGATTTACGTGAAAGTCTTCTTGATGTTTACTGATTTGTGCACTAACACAGGCAAAATTCCAAATTGTACAAGTACAACAGAACATGAAATTCATATACAAAACTAGTTATTAATGACACATTAAGTATTAATGAGTGAAACCAGTGATATATGTATAGACTATTAAGTTTTTCATCTTAAAATCAAATTTACTCAGGCTCAGACAAATTTTTTTACATCTTTAACAAACTTTTCATTAATTTATTTGTAATATGAAAGAATCAAGGCATTGTTAATTAGAAATCATGTGCTCCTTTCTTTCATAATATATCATTGTTAATTATAAATCTGGTGCTCTTTTCTTTCATAAAAATGTGAAAAGATCATGGATTCAAATCGGACACTATTTCTCCTTAGTCAGCAGAAAATGCGACAAGACATAAAATGGTTAAAACAATCAGTAATGTAGATGATATCTGACTCTATATTTTTATATTAACATTTTAAGCTGGTTACTGTTAACATTTGGTGGGGTTCAGGACTGCCACTATCGAAAAAGTACAAAGCCCAATTAGCAATGATGATCAATCAGTAAAAACATTAGGGCCGTCTACTTCAATTAGCGAATTTGAATACTGGCAAAGGTTCTTGTTAGCAAAATCATGTACTGAGGAACCTACAATAACTGAACTTCTGGGTAATGGACATGAAATATTACCATGAACACGTGTCCATGTAATATAATTCTGTGAATTTATAATTTATTGATGCGAAAGAATAAAGTCCAATTAAAAAACTGATAACTTATTTGCCAAACGATACAGATTTCTTATTAAACATAAGTAGCAATCATAATAGAAAACAAGTGGAAAAATAATGCATGTACACTTGGCTATTTACATCATATGGAGCATTACTGCGTATACATTTGACTATTTACATTTTATGGAGCATTGATGCATATAAATTTGGCTGTTTTCATTTTATGTAGCATTAACGAGTATACATTTGGATCTTTACATTTTATGGAGAATTAATGCGCATATATTTGACTATTTACATTATATGAAGCATTAATGCGTATACATCTAGCTGTCTTCGTTTTATGGAACATTAATGCGTATACATCTGGCTGTTTACATTTTATGGAGTATTAATGCGTATATATTTGACTATTTACATTATACGGAGCATTAATGCGTATACATCTAGCTTTTTACATTTTATGAAGCATTAATGCGTATGCGTATATATTTGAATATTTACATTATATGGAGCATTAAAGCTTCCACATTTGGCATTTTACATTTTAAAGCGCATTAATGCGTATACATTTGTCCGTTAACATTTTATGGAGGATGAAAAATGTTGATGTGTCTGGTATGCAAATCTTTCCTATTTATTAATTTTAATATAAACATTCTACAAAAATTAAAATATTTTGAGTTGGTATGGTGTTTTACAGCATGCAGCACAAGTATGTTATTTAGTGTTGAGGCGATTGGAGTAAAGTTCTTTACCTAACGGACACACCACGACAATCAATCCAGTCAAAATGTAAGAAATAAAAAGGCAGTTTATGTAAGAAAAGAATGTACATGCAGATTGCATATTTGCCTTTCTATGTTTCATCAAATGTAACAAAATATGCATATTTTGATTTTGTGTAAGAAACAGACCGACCGAGTCAAGATGGAGAAATACATTTTGGCGGATCTCTCTTAACAGTCTGTATTACGCCAATTAAAATTCTTTTGTGGAATGTAATATTAACAGATGCACATATCTTTTAGTACCCTAGGAAAATACAATGAAAACAAGAAGATGGCGAAAGTGTACATGTAAATTATGACCGTGATTGTTTACATTTCTATGCAGTGGAAGATGGTTACATTCTCTTGTCATCTGTAAATTTAAACAATTTGCCTATTTATATGACCTGTGAACATACTTTATGAATCATTTGACGTAAACACGAGCCCCGGGTGGCCTACCACCGCCATCTCACTTCTGTCAGCGTGGGTTCGAGTCAGGTTCGGCCAATGTGGGTATGTGAGAAAGTTTACCGTAATTTCCTGTGGGTCAGTTATTCTTACCGGAATTTTACCGGGTTCTTGCTCCCCCAGTTATATGTACAACGGTATGTCAGAAGTGTTTGCTATTTACATGTGCATTTTAGGGAATAAACATAAATAAGCATACTATACCAGGGTTTTTTTTGTCCTAATTGTCTGGACGTCTATAATAAAATACAATTTTAAAAGTGAATAACATTAAATACATCTAGCATGTTATTTACGTGACTGACAACGTTGGGATGTATACTCTCTGCTTGATTGATTGCAAAGACACTAGATTTAAATACAAAATTGTCACTCTGGTATAGACAAATGTAATTGTATCTTCTATGCGTGATTTACATTTTACTACGTCAGATTTTCAGAAGGAATGTTTATCAATAATAGTTTTTACAAGTCTCAAAAGAATAAAATGTATAAATATGTATAAATATGTATAAAATATAAGGACGTATAAATTTTTTTTTAATAGCTTCAAAGGGGCTTACACTGTGATGCCCATGATACTGCGATAAAGCTAAACGTTACAAACCTAAGACATGCTTAAGAAACCTGTGCGTTGACAATAAAATCATTATCAATTCCAGTTCTCCAATGCACCCACTGTAAAAAGGATTTCAAAATGATATGTTTACATTATGAATAACATGATAATATTCCATCTATTTCCCTTTTCGTCATAATTAGAAAGTAATAAAGTATTTACCATTCAAACATTCCCTTTTTATCAAAATCAGAAAACAATAAAATATTTACAAACATTCTCTTTTTGTCAAAATTAGAAAACATTAAGGTATTTACAATCAAACATTCTCTTTTTGTCCAAATTAGAAAACAATAAAGTATTTACAATCAAACGTATTGAAAACTACCAGGTACTGAATATAATCCGTTTTTTTTCTTCACACAAGCAAAGTCTTCCAAAATGGAAAAAGTCAAGTTTCTAGGAATGGATGGTACGCATGAATAAAACAATTATAATTATGAATATGTACACGT
>JAECUM010055991.1:0-20066 GCA_016617855.1 Megalonaias nervosa | reverse complement strand
ACCATGAAACGTTCGGATTAATTCAACTTGTGCTGCCACAGAAATGTAAACATATTATCGGTTCTGTTGGCGCGTACATCATTACCTATATTGTATGTAAATCTGTCTATCGACAGCATGCAACATTATCAGTTTTACTCACCCGAGCAACCGACTTACTGCACGTGCAAAATGCAGGCGGTAGGAGTAGCCCACTTATATCGGGTTTACCGTCTGTCCTTTCCGCCATCTACACGTATATATAGTGCTTATTTTTCTTTATAGTGACATTGCATAGACGCATTGTCATGAAGCTGTCTTCTTCACGATATTACTTTTCAGTGTAGAGGTTACAGTTGTATGCGTTCTTCTTTCTTTCAATCATCTGTATTTTATGGACAGAATAGCTTGATACCTTCAGTGTTTAGGAATGAATCCTAAATTTCATTCGGTCAAACAATTTTTCGGATCAAAGTGCTATACTATTTAATATATTTTTCAAGTTACAGTAGATTTTAAAAAATATCTTTATTAACACTGGGTTGAGTTATATAATGTTGTACATGTTAAACAACCCAAGCACATTCCGTCTGCACAGTGCTAATGTACAGCGAATGAAAAATTCTCAAACAATAACGCATGTAGTTCTCACTGGTCCCTCATATGCCAATTCCAAGGAGAAATTAGCAACTTTCATCTTCAATTTTCCTAAAGAGATGTAACCAAATGTGCAAAATCTCATTTTACAAAACCATATTTCCTTATATTTGTGTTTGATTTCTCCCTAAACATTAAGACAAAATTAGTTTTAATTAGAGATTATTATCGCACTGGGATATTATCTCTATATCACCAACTATCTGTATAGTGACGCCAGGGCTCTCAGAAGTTTGCCACATTACCGCACATTACTTTATGTGTACACCTAACTGCGTCTTTATTTCCCTTTTTATTTACATATATTATGAAGAAAAGATTATTCGCACTTCTAAAGGATAAACAAATGCGCTTTTGTAATTTAGTTTCACTTGGTATGCTATTTATAATACAAATTAAAGTGAAAAACGTTCAGTGTTGTAATTCTTGTCCTCGTTTGAATCAAGTACATTTATATTAGATCAGAATGGAGATGGGAGCCGTTGTTTAAAACATCGAAAGGAACCAATATGCAAAACTTATTCAACAGGCGCCAAAATGGGTAAACGGACAGCCTTGTCAAAGTCATCTGGCTGTCAGATGACCTTAAGTAACCTGCAATGGTATAACGTTTCTGACACGTGTGTATCTAATGTTACTGATAAGAAAAATTCTGCCAGACATGTAAAATTATATTTTTTAAAAATTTTCTAATGAACAGAACGGTAGTCTTCAATTTTCTTCCTACATTCAGACGATTGGAAATAAACTTTTCACTTAGGCTTGGATCTAGCTCACTAAGTATGTCACGCCTCCTTGGATTATGCAACCCACTACAGAAACCAAATTAAGAAATGATGTTGGTGAAGCATCATTGCAGTGTCCCATTTCCAAAAATCATCGAATGGTTCAGTGTAAAAGTTGTATAAATCACTACGTAGATAGTGGCAAATAATACGATGTAAAAGTCATAATCTTTATACGTTCAAGACAGTTCCAGAATAGGAACTGACTAGAAATTGTGTGTAGGAACTGACTGGAAACATAGCGTACAGGACCTGTCTGGAAACACCGTGTGTTTTGGAACTGACTTGAAATAGTGTGTAGAAATTGACTGGAAACACAGTGTGTAGAACTGATTGGAAACACTATTTTTCCAGTCAGTTCCTCAACACTGTGTTTCCAGTAAGTTCCTGTACACTGTGTTTCCAGTCAGTTCCTCCACACCGTGTTTCTAGTCAGTTCCTCCACACCATTTCCAGTCAGTTCCTGTATACTGTTTCCAGACAGGTCCTCTTCTCCATGTTTCCAGATAGGTCCGGTACACCATGTTTCCATTCAGTTCCTACACACTGTGTTTCCAGTCAGTTCCTACACACTGTGTTTCCAGTCAGTTCCTATACACTGTGTTTTCAGACAGGTCTGGTACATTATGTTTCCAGTCAGCTCCTACACACTGTATTTCCAGTAAGTTCCTACACACTGTGTTTCCAGTCAATTTCTACACACTGTGTTTCAGGTCAGTTCCAAAACACACTGTATTTCTAGACAGGTCATGTACGCATTGTTTCCAGTCAGTTCATACATACCGTGTTTCCAATAATAAATTATACATGCAAATTATTCATAAGTCGTCTTTACACCGTCCGCGTTGCTGTTGATTCTCGCCATTATTCATCCATTCGATCAATTTAGGGAACATGTTTATGTTCATTATTAACACTCCATTTTGAACATAGCATATCGATATAGTCTGTGATATACCACTGAATTAATTAAATATACACAGTTCACAATTTGTAAACATTTAAATCAGCAGGAAAGTTGTACATGCTTTGTTATACTTTTTAAATACATTTTCACTCATCTAACAAGGCCACACTCATTAGAAATCGTGAAGGAACATAATACTTGCGAAATACTCAGTCGTTTAAAGCCCCTTGCTTTCTTTGCTATGACAATTCTCTCACACCGAATCTTATTAGGTGTAATAACTTCAATAGAAAAGGACAGATCATATTACATTATTCCACATGACAAGGTGTTGAGCGTGGTTTATCTGCGAAAATGTCAAAATGTCAAAACGTGCAAAACTGTTGCTTGATCAGCTACGTAATGGTACTTGCCATATAGATGGGACATTCTTGAGATACAGGTGGTAGTCATCCTGAACTAGCTTTATACTACTGACATCTTTCATTAAGATCCTAAATAAACAAAGATATCGCCAAGAAACATGGACAACCTTGATGGACCAGAAAAGTTCGGAAGGCGGTCTATTTTATACGCAAAAGGAAATCGGTACCCTAATTCACCCAGATTCTCGCAAGGTAGCAGGAGATACTAGTGGAAGGAGTTTATTTTTGGTCTGTTTTGTGTTTAACGATGTAGATAGGAAATGGAAGTTTTTGACTTTTCCCCTGGGAGCCTCATTTACTCAGCTTGAAACGTCCTTCGCTAACTTACATGTCGGACCGCTTCGGTGGCCTAGTTGTTAGAGCGTCCGCCTCGGATGCGGGAGATCGTGGGTTCGATCCCCGGACGAGTCATACCAAAGACTTATAAAAATGGTACTAACTGCTGCCTCGCTTGGCGCTCAGCATTAAGAGGTTAGTGTTAGGACTGGTCGGCCTGGTGTCAGGGTAATGTGACTGGGTTGGGACATCATGCTACATGTCTGTGACATGATGCCCCAGTGCTAGACATCACTATAAACTGCCACACTGCAGACATCGTAGCGATATGACTGAAATATCGTTAAACCTACGTTAACAAATCCAAATCACAAATTTACATGTCATAGAACTGATTTACTGAAAGAACGTTTATTTATGTATTGCGCTTGGAACGTTTTTGCCCCGCGGCACAAGCGGGATCCACAGATTTTCTTGAATGGGTCCGAAATCTTTTTCCCCCGCGATCGGAAACTGGGATCGAAATTTCATTTGTGTCCCACCCTCCCGTCAGGGCCAGTCGAGTAGACTCTTGCTTACACGTGATGATGTTGCCCATCCCTACCCCAAGGTCAACATCGATTCGTTCCAGGTCCGGGGCTAAATCGTTTTTAAACCAGCAGGTTGTAGGAGCAGAAAATACATACCTCCCCACATAGGTCAACGAAAGTCCATGTAGGAAGCAACCGAAATGTGGAGTTTTTAACCCTGCGCCCTGAAAAGGGCGCGAGATTAACTTTGAATGGTGTATCTTGGTCTTATTTCGCCGCGGACTACCATGTACAAGCGATAATACATGCGTGGGATGACTAAATGGCAAGCGTTCTGCTAAAAGTTCAGAAAGGCATGACTTTCGACATGGAATCACCTAGTTATTTTGCAAATGCTGACTAGGCCCACAATTTTGGCGGCATGAATGTGCACCATGGCGTCAAACCCAATCTGGATTTTTCTCGGCATCACGGATGGTGGAGAATGGATGACCCAGTTTATTTAGATCTAGTAGCGCAAGGTTGACATAGAATTTAGATATCCTATTTTTTACGTTCGCAGCTTAGTGATAGCGGAGAACAATTGAAATAGCGACAAACAACTGTTATGCCCAGTGGAATCTACGTCCCGTCTACGAAGTTTTATCGGCGACAAAATATTTTAAATTAGAAAAATGCTCTGATGTAACATTTACGAATGCGGCGCACCAAAAGAAAACAAGAAGAAAAACATATATGCCTGGGTCGTTGTAGGCAAAATAGACATATGTGTCAGGCAAAGTGTGAGGCTATGAACAGGAAACTATGTGGTAGTCTCCCACTTGATCCAGACGTGTAGGAGCTGTATCTTGCTATTGGCAATGGTTGTGTTAGCCGACAACATCTCCACCATAAAATCTCTAGGCAGCGTCGTTGGTAACGCGCCAATAACTCGCCAATAACCTTCATACGGCTACCATTCGCTTCCACGTTATCTTAGTGTCCTTATCTGGTACAGCTGCCGGCAACCGAAGATCTGTAACCGAGTGACCGCCCATGTCTAGGTTGCCACTCATCATGTATCAAACTTTTGTCACAAGCGCGCTGGTACTTCGAACGTGATTCTTAGATCTCTAGTATAACGGTGCACTTCGGTATATTAACGACTTTTTTCGTCTAAAATACGTATCGCGAGTTCATGAAGGCCATTCGGACGAAGACTGCATCAAAAGGTCTGTCTGACAATGGATGTTGTAGATCACCATGCATCTCTGCGCCAACAGGTACAATAAACAGCAGATGCTGCTTTTCCCATCCAATATATTTTCTGTTGTATTAATTTGATCAAGGTGAAGCCGAGGTATATTGATAAATTGTGCCAGGCCTAGAAATATGCCTCGGTTGAAACCGAAGCGTGCCAATCGTAACCCCCAATAATCTCCGATAACTTACTCATGAATGAAAATGAATCTTCCTCGCTTGTTTCCAGTTGGATTTTGCATCGTTCCTCCAAATATCTAAAGGTAACAGACGAAATATAATGTCGAATATATACTTCCATTCTTATTACACTGTAGAATCCACCCGGAATAAGTATTTTTGTTACAACTGTTTCCCTACAGCATAAGTAAATGTAACATGACCGAGTGCCTCTCACATATTCAACCACCCTCACCGGTTCGACAAGTAGCGCAGAGTTATGCAAGAACTTTCGACTCACCAGCAGATATAGCATGTTCCAAAGGTACCGGGGCCCATCGAGAGATTTGGTCACTGTAACCAGTCATCGATCTTAGTGTGAGATTCAACTCCAAAGCGCAATTTACTCTGCAGGCGCACTCCAGATATACACCGAAGCCGGAAAAAATAAATGCAGCAAAAACAATGGATCCGAACCTCTAAATAAGCCAAGATGAGACGTCTGTGTCAATAAAAATGGCAAACTTTGAAACGATTTTAGCGCTGATGCAGCAACAGACTGGCGCAACACAAAAATACTGAACAACGGCCTCGGCAGAATTAATTACTACATCTGCGCCTTTAATTCTCCAAAACGCAATTTCGTCGGATCTGTCTGGATCGAAGACGATGTTGGAAACTGTTGGCCTGACGACCTAACATTTAACCACCACGACCAGGCAGACGAAATAGAGGGATGGACGGCGTTTATCGTAAAATGTCGCACTGCCTAACAAGACCTTGAATTGTTAGGATCAATAAAGGCATGAAAGGGTTTTTCCGGGCAGTACTAGTACTAGTTCAAATTATGATCTCGATCGTTTTAGGAACTGACACCTTTGCCGTCCAAAGCACGTTTTGGTTTTCATAGAGATGTTGGCCAAATGGCCACCCCAACCCCCAAACAACAAGCCGTTCTAATGTTTTGATTTCAGCTATAAACCCTAATTGTGCTGACGAGAGCAAACGCACAGAAATACTAAATTACTTCAACTAGCGTGCTCGTGATGAGAGCACCGCCAAAAAATATTCGCAGGCGATGTCTCAAAGTCTCCTCAAAAGTACATGATCCTTTTGCTCTACAGCCGCATTCTTTCAGCAGGCACATGAAAATACGACGTGAAACGCAGCATGACAGTCAAAAACCGACTGTTACATACCGATATAATTACGCGCCTTCTCAACAAAACTAATTTATACCATTTTTATCCGTCGGTCGTCACTATTATGTTATTGAATGAATTCAGTCATATGTTGTCGTGTAACTTAGCTTTCAATTTGTAGCTTCTTCGTACAAGATTCTTTTTTTTTTTTAATATGCTGTACACACAGACGTTTGTAAAACAAAATCAATTTCTGAAACATATTACTGTCAAATATGTCTCGCTATCTGAATGCGGAGTCTACAATAGAACACGTCAATGCATACTCATCGCCATCTAATTTCACAGTCTAACCATGGACCTTTTGCGGATGCTTTCCATTGTTTTGCCAAATACGTTCTTGATTGTTGGCTTGAAGAAATCGTTTTCAAAGGTCGGGTTCACAAAGAGCTCAAATAAGTGTCTAGCTATATGTACAGTGCCATCCATGCCCTTCGGTGAAATGATATGATCTTGACTGCCTTCACAAATTTCATCCCCAATTTTATTTAAACCTGCAGGTTTCTGCAATCAGTTACATAGCTTTTCTTTGTGATCAGGTTGGGGACTAAATTAACTTAGTCGGTAAACGTATCCCCACCCCTACAGTTGCTTGCCACAGCATTTTCGTAGTCTTCAAGATCCTTTGCTGTCACCTTCTTTGTCGCTAGGGCCAATGGATAGTCGTTGAGCAAATTTTGCAGCTCTGGTGTGCTCTCGATGTCAATCTCAGGAATGTACTCCGTCTCGTCGTCGACAGGGGCGGTTTTACACGTCTCAATGGCGATCTCCGAATCGTCCTAATGCATTATTGCCCATTCATATAGGTTGTTGATGTCAAGGGTCAAGGTTCAGGCTGTAGTCATGCCTGGGGTGCAGTCAGAACACTTTGGGATTTCGGTCTTTGATTACCTGCAGCTGACCATGAAAACGCCACCTTCTTGGTAAAGCTTAGTGGTAGTAGCCCAAGTCGGGAAACAAAAGCATTCTATACCATTTGTGTATCTATAGGTGGGCAGTAGCCTTCCCTCGACTCTCGCCTTTCGAAGAAAAGTGTCTGCGTCCTGTCGATGCCGGTACGTCAGTGATTTTGCTGTACGTGTCTTTTTGTTCTTCTCTGTTTTTTATAACTCGTGGGCAGATCAAGCCTATTTTCCAATCAACTAGGTTGACGATTTTCCTTCTTTCGTCTTTTTAGCTGAGCTTCTCTCAAGGCCTTTGCTTTCCGCATAAGATCATCGGCCAATGCAAGCATCCCAGGAGGTTGAGCCGACGATGGTCAAATATTGTTCGTTCGATGACTATATTAACTCCTCACAAGTTTTTTCAACAGCGAAAATATTTAATTGCACAATCTCACAATCTGTCCGGAAGTAAATCTTGCAATAGATATTCGCGTTTTTCCAAACTCAATCTAATCTCTGAATGCATCGTCCATCTGCCGGGAGTAAAACACATTTTGACACCACACTTAAAAACAGATCGAGATTGGTCGGGGTGGGTGTGGGTGGTAAGCGAGGGTATAAGGTCTTGGGCTGGAAAACTCGTTATTTTATTTCTCGCAAATTATTCAGTAAATTGACAATGTTGAATCCCAAAGCTTCAGTTTATAAACTATTTTACATACATTTTAATAGGTAATAAAGAATACTTACATGTATCAGTGTCCTTATCATCTGAACAGTTCAGATATACAACAATTAGTGTTAAAGTCTTTATGTTGGATGGTGTACATTTCATAGCAAATAAATAATACTCACATTAACGTAGGTTACGTGAAAGATAAATTATATTTATGACTCATTCAATTGTCAATGGTAGCTTATCTCGTTTTAGGACTGATCAGAATAGCTATAAATTCTACCTCTTTATCATCACTTAACCCAGGTCTTTACAAGTACGAAATATGCAAACATTTATAAAGCGAATTTAAATACCGTTTTAACTGAGAAACAATTTTGGGATATATTAATGGAATTGATTAGGACATTATCAAGATGATATTTAAAAAAGAGAGGTAATCACAAAATTGAAGTTGAGAGGTAAACATACAAAATTGAAGTTGTGATAACATCGCTCCTTACCCACAGGTAAAAATATAATACATCGTGCTGATTAATCTACATTTAGAGCTCAAGTTGTATGCTGACTGTTCACACGAAACTAACACCCACTCGTCGTTTACTGCTGTGTCATGCTCAAAATTAGTTCTAAAATCGAATGTGTACTCATGGGAAAGAGAAGTCGTATGATTACGTCAGCTTTGTGTTTACATGACTCAGATTTGTAGCATGCAGATCATTCATTTCAAACATTTGTCTCGAAATGGGAGTTGCACCTGATTTGGTTTATGGTTTAAACTGGAAATACATACCGCTTCTAAAGAGATTCAAGATTTAGATTACCTACCTTCCTACCTACCTACCTACCTACCTACATACGTACATACAGTAATTACACCTGTGATACATTCTTGAATTTTTATTATGATACAGAAACAGCTGGAGAACGTAATATGAACCGTTTGGTGCTTAATGTTTTATAAAAAAAAAATAACTTCAAAACGTTAAGAAAATAAACTTTCACAAAATAATTTTGAATTTGAACGTATAAAATAAATACAGTTTTGCGTATAACAATAAGGACAATATATACACAGAAACGGAGATAGAAATTATGTACAAGTTACTGGATGATCACAGCGATATTTACATCACTTGCCAACAATTTATTATTATCGCCCATGTAGAAACTCAAACAGGACATTGCTTGTCTACAGTGTATTATTATCTCTCATGGAGAAAGACAAACATTTATCTATTTTTGAGTCTTCCATATAACAATGAAGTATGACAATACTTGGAAGGATATGTGTGGAAATAATTGTCCTATTATTACCAGCAATAGAACAAAATAAAGTAAGCATAAAGAAGAAAAAAAAGCCCCATGTAGCTTTCACAAAAATGAAGTAGCGATGCGTGCTTTCTAAAGATAGATACAATGCTGATAAAGATCATAGACAATTATGTTATTATGACGCCTGAGGAAGCCTCATAAAATGCATGCATTTTCGTGATAATGGAAGAGATGTCAATTCGTGCTTCATCTTGTGTTTTGGTGGGTGTGGAAGTTGCTGCATTAACGTTATTATGGTTTTATATTTCATTCGTACTTTTGCACACACCATAAATTTGGACAGATCACAAGATATGAATGTATTTCTTAAATTCGATGTATGTCCAAAAAGCAATAACTTTGGTAAGATATATTGGGAAGAAGATAACACCGGTCGCACCAACAGATCTTCATTCATACCTTCAAAGAGCTTAATTGTTTCAAATTGTTACTTTTCTTTCGTTTTTGCAGTCAGACTCGAACTGTCGAAAAATGTTGAAAGTAAGCATGTGTTCGATCTATAAATGCTGAAAATCGCATTGAAAGATGGTTAAACTTGGACGTAATTGGGGCTTTCCTCGTCTAAAATAAATCTTGTCGAGGTATCATAGGGTAAAGTGGCAAATCAAAATGGTAAGGTAAGGTGAAAAGGGCGAGAGTGGATGTTTATGCTTTCACATTAATTTATGCGATAGTAAAATATTACCTACTACCGTCGCCCATGTGATAAAAGAGTTATAATACATAGAAATATATCCACCTTTAAGTAAAGCAGCTTTATACGCAGTTTTAGAGCATTGGATATAAGCAAGTAATTTCTTATGAAATGGTATCGTGGGGTCATCTTAAAGTGTTACCGAGTCCACGTTTGTGCTATCAGATCTCTCTCTCTCTCTCTCTCTCTCTCTCTCTCTCTCTCTCTCTCTCTCTCTCTCTTACAATAACAAAATGATTAGCCCTCTACCAGTTTATCGATATGGTATGGTGAACACATACTAGTCCAAAATTCAACCATAGTGAAAGTTTAGTGACAATAAGCGAAGCTGTATATGAGGTTTTCGCATGAACATAGAAGACAGATGGACCCATACACATAGATAAGCAAAATAAATACCATACACCGCCAGTTTATTGACATGGAAGGATAAAAACCGATCGCAACTCTCGACTACTTTTCAAGGAATGAAGTGAATTTTATTGGGGGGGGGGGTAATGAAACACTTTAAAACAATAAAGTATGGCTTACTAGGCAAACATTGAAATAAAATTAGAAATTAAAAGAAATTTAAGTAATTTGGAGGCTAAATTGAGTTCAGAAATTTTTCTCCTTGTTGCATTAAAGTCATTCAATTTTAAGAAGGTGATTGTGGGCTTGAATATTTTAATCCAAGAATTAAAAATTTCCAGCCCTCATGTAGCTTGAAATATTTCTCGATGTGATATGTGGACAAAAAAGTATTCTATCCATTGAATTAGCTGAATATAATTTATTATCTTGAGGTAATATAGCAAAAAAAAATTTCTCTTTTTAAAGAAATTCCAAGGCCCCCCCCCCGCCAAACTAAATGTTTTAGTCCCATATCAGACAGTTGTTATTTCTCTATAGATACAACTATTGCAGAAAAGTAACAATCTTGTAATGTATCTCTCACTTCATAAGTTCATGCAGTACAAATGATTAATGAATAATGTATGATATTGTTCGTGTCATGTCTCACTTTCAAAGCTCCTAGCAGTTGGATCACTCCTCATATTCTTAGCATATTTAACAAATATCTTGAGTTCTTTGAAACCAAAGTTGGTGTCATATTGAACTTTTGGACAGTTATTTTCAAAACAATCTTCCGAAAAGCAGGATGTGCGCTTGCATCTTTCCTGTTATGCATTATTAACTCCATAGCTCTATAGCTTCATATACAGAACATTGATGAAAATTCCACAAAAAAGGTGGCTATGAAGCATACACTCTAAGCACCAGAAATTTCACATCACTGTCAAATAGCACTCACAGGGGCAACAATTTTAATTTTGAAGATTGATCAAAATAGTGATATGTGACACAACCTCCAGGCTTTAAGTAACAAGAGTACCACACAGTACATTATATGCCCATTTCGTACCCTTTTCCCTACCAACTACATTGACCGCAGAGATAAAAACCTGCCAGTTGCATGATAGTGTGTGGAGCTAGATAAACTTCATCAAAATATATTAAGTGGTCAAAAATTGTTTCAAGTTTCATTAAAATATCTTCCGTAGCTTAAAAGTTATCTTGAAAATGCACACAATGAAACAATTACATTATTCCTTGCCTTGCTACGAACCTAGTGGCGGGGTGGCTGGGATGTGCTGTATATGGCATGTGACACACCATCTTGTCATGATATTTACATGGACAGAATTTTATGAAATCTCTCCAGTTGTCACAAAGTTATGGGCTGGACAAGCAAATGTCAACAGAAGGATGGACGGATATGGTGCAAACATAGTTTTTCCCAGTTTAAGATGGGTGGAAAAATGTATCAAAAGTCATAACATAATTTAACATGACACTAGATGTGTTCTTGCCTATACCTTGACCTTGAGAAATGACATAAAACATAGTTTGCAGCACATTTGTGTGTCGTATACATACATTCTTCCTAATATAACAAACAACTTCAGAGCTACAGCTGGATACAAAAACTGAATACATTAACATTTAAATAGAACCATAATGGTAGTATATAATAAACACTGTCAAATTATCATGGAATTGAGCATATTCAGTTTAATCTATCTAAATATGGTATTTTAGTTCATGATTTGGCAAAAAGTATATGCATATTGGAATGTGACCGTAACGTTGTGGCTAAACTATGAAAATCACAATAAGTCAAGATGTAAAATTGTACAATGTTCGATAATACTACCTTGAATGACTTAATGTAACAGCCGTGACATCATAATATAAATAGCAATGAGATAGATGACTGTGCCCTTAACTTTGCAGATAGGATCTTAATGTAGCCAGTGTTATATTGAGCATAAATGTTATAACTGTTGTATATTGTTTTGCCATTACATGTTTGCAGTGTACAGACTGCTAGACTGTACATTACTATGTGTACTATATATAATACGTTTGTGGAGATAGTCTCATGTAGCATGTATATGTATACGTAAATAGGTAGAGTGAGTGAATAAATAGGTGTTCAGCATAACAGCACCTGTATTGCATGTTGGCACATACATTGCATGTTGGCGCGCATTGATAACCCAGCCCTATCATCCTTTATCTGAATACAGTCGATCAGAAGTCTTCAGGGAGAATAGTTGCAAAACTCTCTCCAGTATGTAGTACTTGAACAATATATCTGTAAGGGTGCAAATTTCTGTCGATCTACAAAGAGCACATTCATTTGGGCAGGTGAACGATTAATTAGATTTATGGGGACCGTTGCGTGCTAAATCACCATAATGCACGGATTGTTAATGGCTGTGTCATGAGAGAAGTGATTCTTAATTAAGCATTCGTTTATTTAACAGTCAGACAGACTGGAAGGGAAAGGTTAACTTCGATCTTGTATTGGAAAATGTCAGATTTTGAAATTGTCCAGTATCAGTTATTTGGGAATCTCGAGGTCACGTAGACTACAATTTTGGCGCCTAGTTATAAAAGGCGGGAGATATATTTAATCCGGATTGGTTACGCTAAATAAGGGGCCTGGTTCCCACACGAAAATTCTTCGGTTTAATATGTCCCATCGCAAAATTTTTTTTTCGGTCTGCGTTTTTATGCAAGAGAAAACAAATGTAGGAGACTCCGAGTTTGAATTTAGAAGAAATTCACTCGTAAAATAATTATCCAAGGGACCGGATGTCTAGAAAGTCGACGGATACAATTTGGAGGTAGAAGCGAGCAAGCTTGAAAGCACAAGGTATGTGCGCCAGTCTCATGTAATCCGTTGATACCAATATAACGATTTGTTTGATTTATTTGCTTATATTTGCATGAATTTATTTGTTTCAATTCGTAGATCAGTTTTCTTGGTATGAGTACAACTGTGTTGAGTTCATCTATCTGAATCCGTACAATGATGTTCTTTATAGAAGTTTGACGAATTGTTTGAATGTGTCGTCTTGATTGTTATAGGAAAATAGGTATCCTAAGAATTTCATGCCTTACCTTAGTTGATATGATTTACGAGAATCCGTGTGAATTCACCGACCTTAGATGATTTCACGTATGATAAAGACTTGAGTGCGTATTGACCGAAATTAATGTTGTTAAACCATGAAGTGAGATTTCATATATGCTAAAGACTTGAATGTGTGTATTCGCTAGAAATAACTTAGTTAAGCCATGTAATGAATTTCATTCATTCATTTGTGTAACTGAGACGAGAACGGAACTGTTATGTGTCGTGTGATGATAATGTGAGTCAGGTTGAAATAGCCGTTAGGAAGTACATTAATCTTATGAAACTAGGTTTGTTTATGGTCTGCCATGTTTAGCTTGACCAGATAGCCTTTGGTATCTGTTTGAATTCCGATAGAACGATATCTGACATAACGAGACGGGAGTAATGATTCCCAGTAGGATATCTGACAGAAGATTTAGGTTGCTTCTCTGTTTATTTTGGAAGGTGAAATAGCTCCACGGACGTATCCTCGTAACTACCTATCGAAGTATCTACGTACTTACATATCCACCTACCCACACAAAGTTTGAGGGCCGGAAATAATCAGGTTATGAAGATGTACAAGGCAATGACTTCGATTTTTCACTCGATTCTATGATGAACTAATTCTATCATTTGAACAGATCGGCTATTTACATAAGTATATTTGTGTTTGAAATTCGGTGAATAATTTATTTCAAAAGAAGTTTATCTTCTTAATGTAATGCATTATCACGGTTATTTATGTAATTGATTAAATTGTTATTTTCATGTACGGGGGCTCGTGTCATTCTGTTTTATATATCTGCTCAGATTTCTATCTATTCCACCTGTAAGTTTCACACTTTATATTAATATTTACTCGATCCGGGCAAAAACACCGAAGGCGATCACCCTCTAGATAACGATGAAACAATAAAGCGGACACCTTGTAAGAAGGTACAATCCGTCAATCAATTCCACCAACGAAAAAACCCACCCCCTACAAAGTGGGGGCTTCGTAGCAAAGTGGGCGCTCGTCTAGGGATCAGAACGTTTTATTCGAGTAAAGAGTCTGAGCAAATATAGAACAGAATAAGTATCTAAACATTGATAATTTCATAGTACTTTTCAAGAAATAGCGATCAGAGTGAATCGAATCATTGTCTGCTTATATTTTTTTATATATTCTGTGCATACAATTTTCTTGCCATTTCTTTTCATATTGTGATGAAAATATTATAAGGGATTGAGGGAAGTTCCTTGCTGTTCGGGTCGTATTCTAAATTTGTGAAGTGAAAGTGAAGAATTACCTTTGTATTCTCTTGGGAGAGGAGATATTTAGGCCAACCCCGCAGTAGTAAATTACGCCTTGTTTAGTGTGTAAGCGTTACGCTTAATTTGGGAAGACATTCCAGCGGTGTACTGCCCGTTTATTGATCGTTGGTGCAAGGAGTAGTCTGGTAATTGAGTAGGGCCATACTAGAAGTAGGATAAATACGAGTGGGGCTATTTTCGAGTAGGGCAGTAAAACTTGAGTGTAGGTAAAGAACTTAATTCTTGTGTCACCGTACAAGTAGCTCTCAAAAAGTTTGTTCATTGGCATCGTCAGCAATGTAGCTATCAAGGAGGCTGCTGATCAAGATCCTTTCCAGTTCCAACAGTACAACGTCTCCAAGAGATAGCTCACACCTGACACTCAAACATTGTGTACCAGACTCATATAACCTAACTTTGCCCAGAAGAATTATTTTGCTCTATTTGAAACGACAGAAAAACCAACAGTACGCACAGCATTTCGTACAACGATTGCTCAGAAGGTAACTGTCTGTGGAGATTTGATTTCATCCCAGGTCAAAGTAGTGACCAAGGAAGTTCCTACCCTATAAAACAGAAAAACTCCTTTTGGAACTTAAGTTTGTACTAGGTCAGAAGAACAAGTTGAAACTGGTCTTGGTTACAGAATCTGACAACATCCTTGAAATCGAAGTCCAAGAGAAGTTATCAAAGATAATTAAACGATCGACTGTTGGAACACGAAGCGATGGCCATATAAGATCAGGGACAGGAACCATAGGGAACCATAAGGTAGTTAGGAAGAAGGATAATTAGAAGAAACAAAATTAGCACGATGGTCAAAACAAAAAACCCCAAACCTTTTGGGAGCTGTTTTGCTCGACACCTCGCTAAAGGGATCACGTTCCTGATAATTGAACACTGTTGTGGTTGTCAAATGTTTCATCCCAGCCAAGTACAACACGACAAATCTTTACTGATGATCCATCTAGAAACACTGGATGATAATCTGGAAGAAACTTGAACTCTCGTTCAAGAAAATTAAATACTGAACGAATGGTATACTGACTTGGTACAAAAAGTGACATCTTCATTTGCTAACACCAGGACGAAACTCATCGAAGCTCTATAGCAGCAGAGAGTGAATCCGTCCAGCACTTCTACATACTTGACAGACCACTTTAGAGAAAAAGTAAAATGTAAAAACATTGTCTCTTAGTACTTGTAAAATATGCGAGGCTACGAGAATAAATACATGTGAACTTCGTTATGTCCTGATACGCAATTCAAGCATGACCGATTGGAATCCAGTGCTCTGTGCCAAAAATTAACTTACTTGCCGAAAACCTTACGATGTTCAAGCTGATGACATCAGTAACGACGACATTCATCGCCCAGGAACCAATGTGGATGACCATCTATTATTTAACGACAACATAGTAGGTTATTTTGTTTTCTGATTCACATGGATTATTCCCTCCTCACCCCCATCCAAATGAAAACCATGTCAAAAACTTTATGAGTACATATGCTATTTCGTCTAGGCTCAGATATGTGAAATTACATTGATCCATAGTATGTGGATAATATTATAAGTATTGCTTCATCAACGTAGTCTTGCATTCCCTTTTGGACAACTTTTGTCTTGTTTGGGATCCCATTTTCATAGAAATTATAAAAAAATATAAACTTGGTTTGGTGATCATTAGGGTTGTCTCTTTTCTTTAACTCGAGAACGTAGTATCCATTTATACGCAAACAAACCGTCTGTCTTTTATGTGTACTAATGTAAGGGATATTGCCCTTTATGTCATCGTGGTTCATCCTGAATTGCCTTTAAGTTTATAACTTTATTAAAAGGTTATTTTTGTTTTCAGTTTTTGATGATTTTCTGTTAAAGATACCAATGTTTAATTTTGAAAAAAAATGTTTGTTTCCACCTTTCCGCCTTAAATTTGTTTTTCTGTTTAAATTCTGTTAAATTTATATTTCAATTTCTTTTAATTTTGTAATTTCAAAACCTCACTTTACATTTTCAATTTATTCTTTTGAAAGTGTTTTTAATTCTTTTGATTCAAGTTTCTATCTTTGTTGCACGCATTTTGTAAAAACGTTTTTAAGAAAATATTTACATATTTGGCTTAAAATATTTTTCGTATTTTACAGTTTCTTTAAAGGTTTACAATTTTATAAAGTTTATAAAATTGTCGTTTTCATATTTTTGATTTGCATGCTATTTTAATATTCTGAAATATTTGCAATATTTTAAGATTTTTGTGTGCAGTAAATTCCTTGTAATATTCGGAATTTATAATTACTTTGAGTCTCCGTCATATTTTAAATTACAATATTTCGGATTCATCCTTTCAGGTAAATTTATTGTCAGTTTCGGAATTGTATCAATACTTTAAGTTTAGAACAATTTATAACATATTCCATGCTCCTTTTTGTCTCAGGTAAATTCCATGTCAGTTTCGGTATTTCAATAATATGCTTAGTCGCGGCGATTTTAATAAAATATTCTGGTTCTTTTTTGTTTCCGATAGATTCCATGTCAGTTTCGGAACTTTAATACAAATTTATGTCTCGTTCTAATGGCAGCCATGTTGAATACAGAGGCGCCACTGAGTTAAAATCACACCTCGTTCACACATATAACGTCATTACAGCCGCTATTTTGAATTTCACTTAGTCACATGAACTTTCCGTGTTATTTCTATTGGCGCCCTTCTATTAACCTAATACCGTCTCATTGACTCCGATAAAGGCATACCATATTCTATTTCCGTTACCGTCATATAGGTCCAATTTATTCCTTTCAAATGCAGCCCATATTAAATTACCATTGTAACCAGACTGGCCCGCATGTTAAATTCTACCTTGTACCCAAAGTATCTCCAATGTTATGTACCACTGTGTGGTCAGAGTGTTATTCTCCATTATAACTTCACCTTTTGTACATCGTATCACGCAGTGTTAAAACTATACTCGTGTTAAACAATAGATTCCCCTTGTGGTCATTCCAGCCTAAATCAAAATGCAAGCATAATTTTGAACTCACTTGTTGCCACATGGTAATTTCTGTTGCTATTGCATCATTCTGTTAGTTCCACGAATGTTAGCTTCCCTTTGTGGCTATAAAGTCTCCAATGTTAATTGTTCCGTGTGGCCATAGCGCCCCCAATATTAATTTTCCCTTGTGGAATTAGGGCTCCCACTATGATCACCCCTATGGATGATTTTAGCATTAATTCCCATTGTGGCCATACCAGCCCAAATGAAAATGGCAATGTAATGTTAAATTCCTCTAGCGACCTTAACGTTCCATTTGTACCTATACAGTCCCCTTTAAGTACTTTATCGATCTGGTATTATTCCTATGGCAATGGTACGATCTCGCCAAACAGCTAATATTACATTTACTTATACGAGTCCAACACAGTTAGACTCGATTTCCTGTTATGTTCGCAGATTAATTATAATTTAAGGCAAAGATTGTTATAAGTAGCTTACACTGATTTTAAATATGACAGATTTTACCAGACATTACAATCGGCCATATAAAGTTAGAATATCACAGATTAAAAGACAGTCTCGACAACCACAGGTGATTTTTGATAATGTGGATAACGTGGATTGTTTGAAACACGTTATCTCCAAATTTACGATAATAGATACGGGATAGAATTGATACAAATAACCTTATAAGTCTTTTCTTGGAAGATAATATCGTCACTTGTCGATATCAATTTAGAATGACTAAGTCCTTAAAGATAAAATGCGATTTTCTAAACAGTATTTACTGTGACTGGCTTACGAATACTGACATTTTGGAAGCGAACATTAATTTCAAACATTCATCAAAAGCAATATTTTTCAAGGCTGCGATAGAAATAACATCAAAATGTCACAGAATCTATCCCTCTCAACGGCATTACTTAAAAATAAAGAATTTTTTTAAAGAAAAAATAAATAAATTTTAAAATCCCGTAATTTTGTATTCCTTTAATAACCAGGAAATTAAAAAAATATTGGAAATAGCTGCGTTTCCTTAATACTTGTGGACAATTGCAATTAAGCATTAAAAAAACATGTTTAAGAAATATTTAAGCATGAATTAAAGGGGTAGTTACGTGTAAATAATTAATAGCTTGAAGAATCACTCCTTGATCTATTTTTACAGCACACGTATTATTTCGTGGTTTGCGATTTCGTGGAAATTTAAATAGATTTTCTAATCTCGACCAGGACGTTTTTTTTTCTAAATATAGATGAACACATTATGGGATTTCAACGCCTCCTACGATTAGAAATATGCGCTTCCTTCTTGAGAATGTTCATGTGTAGACTAGTTTTTATGTTGTGTGCTCTCAGATAGCAATGAAAAGGTGTTTATTAAATGTTCATGTGTAGACTAGTATTTATGTTGTTTGCTCTCAAACAGCAATGAAAAGGTGTTTATTAAATGTTCATGTGTAGACTAGTATTTATGTTGTGTGCTCTCAGATAGCAATGAAAATGTGTTTATTAAATGTTCATTTAATACGTGTGAACTCGCTTGTACGTTATTTCGATCTGAAACTGATATTATTGCGACATGATATAAATAACTGCGCAACATATTTTTTTTTCTAAAGAAAAATTAAGGGTGAATCGCTAATGCAATGGCGTGGAACGGATTGTCCAGGAAGCAGGAAGTTTCAGGCGGTAGTAATTAATAAAGAATCTTAAAATCAGAGATGAAGTGAATGAGAACTAGGGAAGTTGTCATTACGTCATAATTAAGGTGAGCTTTGCCGGCTTAGAGAATAAAGTTTAGGACAGTTATTTCCAATACGATATTAAATGTGTAAAGTGTTTCATGACACTTCATGGTTGAATATGTCTTGAAAATCCAAACGCGGACTAAAGTGAAAGTAGTACGGCTATAAAGAGCGGTCGTGTCCTAAAACAGCGACAATAAGGCCACAGTTATTTCTAATAATAGTTCTAGAGTCATCGAACTAAATACAACTGACAGTGTGAAACAGACTATTTGATCAAAGATATATATTGATGTTATTAGGTGGCATAAATGCTGTATTTGTCCCTCATGGAACGAACACACTCTCAGGAATAGTCACATCGCCTTTCTCCCCAATAAAATAGACTGTTGCGGTTGCCAAAAAGGCTGGAACTATTCTTCAACGGGTAATGCCAAGAAAGAGAATGCCAGTAAGAGACTGTCATACAGTACAAAATTATTCATGTGACCTATACTTTTTATAACTGAAGTTCTCAGCAAGCAATGCCTATTCTGTGCACGTACACCGTATTTTTATTTATGTGTCATATGAGTGTTTTCATCACATTACCTTCTCATTGTGTAGAGATGTGACAAAATTGTATTCAGTGAACCTGCTTTTTGAGTAGATGCATTGTGAGATCTGTTGAACTGGGGATTGATTCAGCAATCGTATTCGGCCTTGCCTTTTGTATCAGGATCGAATAGTTTGTCTCAGTGTCCATTATACATTTCTATGTGATGTCTGTCTGTCTGTCTGTCTGTCTCTGTCTCTGTCTCTCTCTCTCTCTCTCTCTCTCTCTCTCTATATA
>JAECUM010055990.1:0-20370 GCA_016617855.1 Megalonaias nervosa | reverse complement strand
CTATGTCTCTATTTGTCCTAGCTATATCGGTGCTTTGTCCTAGCTACATCTATTGGATTTCATATGTTGCCTCCATTAGTATGTAATTCCAACTAACCAATAGCGTAGTGCACTGTACATCGGCCGAAAACGGTGATGGCAATTGACCTAATAAGATACCTTTTAAGTTTAACATCGAAAGTATGACTATGTACCAGAGGGAAGCCATTACAGGTCTATTTTGGTGAAAGGCATTTGTGCCACACGGATCGGCACTGGAAAAGTGCTTATTTATCTATCAGTCCATTAAAGTTGTGTGCTCCCCTTGTCTCGATTAAGTAGGAACAATGTTCAAATTTGAACAACTTAATTTTGATTGGATGCGGTGGCTTGAAGCCGCATCCAATGAAATTCACAGACCCGAAGCACAAACGTATCTGCTCGATATGCCAAGGTGTAGATAGGGTTATCGGAACCTTGGCTAGCGAAGATGCAACTATTGAAGTCAGCATTGAAGCAACACTGATACTAACTTATCCATCTGAATGAGGTCAGCCACTTGTAACAATGTTGCTAATTTCTCCCAGTGTCCAATGCCATGACGTCGCCCATGTTCAATTCCCATTGAGGCTATAGACCATTCTTAATGAAATCCTCATGAATATTAATGTATCGCGAAAATGAGGCTAAGCTAGGCAGATCGAGAAAAATATGGTGTCCTACTGTACATCGAGTAACGATCTGAGCTGTTTGCCAGATATTTGTTTTGCATTCGTTGAGAATTTCATCACGGGTGTCTCCAGCAGTTCAGGAAAGGAACAGATGACAAAAGGATTCAAGTATTACAGTGAGGGATATGTCCATTCTCTTAAACGTAAGTTGATTTACGTCCTATCTTGAGTGTCCTTTTTCTCTACAGCACACAAAACACAAGTTTACAATAGAGAAAATAAACTATTTAAAGCATGAATTTTGTTTCTGATTAGGTATGGTTTAAATACACAGCTATGATCAATCAATACTGTGGTCAAAACACGCGGTCAGAATAAAACATTTACAAAATGTGCATAGTGACACAAACTGCCCTTTTAACCAACCACGCCCCCCAAACCAGTAAAGACTTTGTGGTGTGCTTTAAATAGTTTTGGATACATGTCGGTATGCTTGCATTTTAATTTGTATCAAAAGTGCACAACCTGGTTGTTGTTATGGTGCTTGCTGCTTTTAGTGCCTGGGGGTGGGAGGGACTGAGATTTTCCCTATAAATGACATATTGTTTCTTTTCTGAATCATTGTCAACTGATAATATGGATATACGATTTTATTTATACGAACTTATTTTTGTTTGTTTCAATAACAGACTGGCAGTTATATATTTACCCACAAAACAGCAGGATTATTCTTTCAATGCTGTTTGAAAGCCATTCACACACACACACACACACACACACACACACGTGTGTGTGTGTGTGTGTGTGTGTGTGTGTGTGTGTGTGTGTGTGTGTGTGTTTAAAAAATCAAAGCACCCTGCCCCCAAACACACAAATTGGTTCTTTATTTATGTGAACTTCATCATTGGTTATAATTAATATTATTTTTGTGGTGTTGGTAGAAGGATGAATTTTAACACCCAATATGTAAAATGCAGACATTAGATAAAGTAAACATAATAGGGAAGAAGAGTGTCTAAACAATATAAAATTTTGTCATTTTATGTATGAGATATTCTGTTAATCTGTTTATTAAAATAATTTTCTCTTTAATTTTCAGTCTATAAAGATGGAAATGAATGCATTGTCAAGGGACGGTGTTTTAGATCATGGTTGCGAGGTAAAATGAAGCTGGTGCCTAGCTTAGCCTCGTTTTGGATTCGTTGATCCAGGGTCACATGAATGCATGAATACATTCTGAGAATGGTGTATAGTGAGTGGCCCACCATGTTAATTTCCCCCTTGAGGCTATACAGGCCCAAAAGCCCATGTTAATTTCCATTGAGGCTATTCTGCCTCCTATTACTACTGACATCCTAATTCTCATTAAATCTGAAGTGTTGCATATACGTGACCGAACGGAGAGGTTTGCTTACGACATTTCAGGAGATTTACAAAATTTGGCCAGAAGTTTCGACTCCAAATCAGGTTTGATTACCTTATTTTGAGCACGTAATTGACAATACTGACAACTATTAAACGAATTTCATGTTTCTTTATTTAAAAAATGCACATCATCTCATGACATGATTCTTTCGTAGAAACTTTTTGTCTTTCATACTGTCCTTATACGTAGCACAAGCATTTAGTTGACAATTATCTGGATTAAATTTTTGGTAGTCCTCACCACTGTTGATCTCAATGCTTAGGAGATAATATATCATTACTTGATCCAGGTTTCTTCGGAGTCAGCCTGAATTGTCCTCATGATAGAAAATGCCCTTTCAGTGTCTGCATTGGAATGTAGAATATTAGTACAACTCTAAACGGTTTACCAAGAAGTTCAAAGTCTTTCCTGTCGGGGGGGGGGGGGAGGGGGATTCAGGTTGCTGACTACCTGCCAGAACTACTCAAGATCTGTGCTATCAGGGCCGAGTTTTGAATGTTTTCCTTAAAATCCACTTTATAGGAATGACAGAGTGCATATTCGTGTCTCTTTGAACTTTATTCCAACCACTGAAATTTTGGTTTCCATACATTACTGAATTTCATTTGATATTTCGGTTGTTTCGATTTCTCGCATTTTATCACAGGGACTTTAATGTACACTTAGATATCTCAACAGGGCTGTTTTATGCCATTTAGTAATGACTAATCCAGCCATAATCAAATAACATCTTTAATCCTTTCCAAATTACTCTGATCACGCATCTAAAAAATTTAAAAAACCGACACCAAATCGCTCCTGCCAAAAAGATTCCAAGTAATGTTAATCGTTGATGCTTCTTGATCTCTTTAGTATTTTATGAATATTTAAATTATATATTGTGCATTACCTTTGTCTGTGATTGAGGGTATCGTTTTGGCCTACCTGACGTCGGTTCTTTTTTTTTTTTTTTTTAAAGATATTTACTAAAAATTTTGTTCATAGCCTAACCTTGTTTATAAGTTTCCTATGTTCCAAAAAGTGAACTTGTTGACAATAATTTGGAATTTTCTACGAGTTTTTCAGAAATGCTATTGCACCATAAGTCAAGTGGGGATGTAAATAAATGACTAGGTGAACAATTATTAATTCCTGTTTAAATATCAGTTTTGAGGAATCTACGATCAGTTTATAGCTGTGTTCGGTTATAATTTTAGAGGAATTATTTATTTAAATCATTCATTGGAGTTACAACATGCTCATTGACATCTTGGACTAAAACACTACTCTGGGATTATTGAGGACCCATTGAAAGACATTCTGGATTATATCATTGTGATACAGCAATACCTTAAAAACTATTAGAGTTCATTTGGGCTATTGTACATCTTTGGACTTGTAATAGAACATTTAGGATTGTTTGGGATTTAATTCACAATACTGTATCTTTTAAATTTTCACTTTATATTCTAGGTAAATAAATTATTTATTGATTTTACTGCTTCTTTCTGTTTCATACTTTAAGACCATTGAGTCCTAACAGGTAATCCAAACAATCCATTAAAATCTTTAAACCTTTCCAAATTACTACTGATCACACATAGTATGATTACTATGATTACTATCCAATAGTAATATTACTACTGATCACACATAGTATGATTACTATGATTACTATCCAATAGTAATATTACTACTGATCACACATAGTATGATTACTATGATTACTATCCAATGATTACTTTTAGGGTTTTGTGTCAAATTGGGAATAAAAGTGTCAAGCTTAATGTGATTACAGGAAGTCTTTACTTTAAATATGCTGCAAGAAAGCAAGTGTGAAGTAAAGAAAAATGGAATAATTCGTGTTTGGAACCATTTAAATAATTTTGAGTACTCTGTAGATTTCAACAAGCGATAGGAGGCACCCATGTATGATGCTATAGATTCAGGAAAATTCTATGCAACAGAAGTACAGTAGCAACTGCTCTCATTGGGTCAGGTTACTCCTGTACATCAGGAAGTGCTGTCATAGTAGCAGTTAACTTCCATATACTGTGAAGTGCTATAGCCAGCTGTGACATACACATCAGGAAGTGCTGTAACCCCTTCTAAAAATGAATGGGATCTTCCTGTGAAGAGGCAGAGGTGTGATTCTTTTTTCTGGCCCTATAGGCTCAGTAACTTTCTGCTAAGACACAAACCTTGTTGGGCCACAACCAGTAAATGGGGGCAACCATCCATGCATATGCATGCCATGCACACAAGACAGGTAATTTGAATGTCCCATGCTGCCATTTAATGCCCACATTTGCCAAAACTTCAGAGCTTTATTGAATCCCGAATTAAATTATATAAATACCTAGTTAACTGGAACATCACATATGTAGTCCTTACCCAGACACCAGTTACTATTTGAGCAATGACACATTGCTTTGCTAACAATGTATTCAAAAACCCTTAAAATCAACGAAGTTGGATACAGATGCATGAAAATAAACCACAGACCAGGGAGAAAATAACAAATACCAAAATGGCTACAACTGACAACAGAAATTCCAAAAGACACATAACCCTCAAGAGACACGTATCAAAAAGTCCAGGGAAAACAATGAAGATCTTCTGATTGTAGTAACTGGACAAAGGTATCAGACTGGAGGTGGAGATCATGTCCTTGAACTGAGGACTAGCATGAGAATAATAATGCAATAACAGCAGGTAGTGTATTACTGCTATTAAAATGTAGATTATTGACTTTCTTCTGTTATAACTGAGTGGTACCAACAGATATGCAATCAATCATCAAGTTTGATGATTCTAACATGTCCAGTACTTGAGAAATAAACATAAAATACAAGATGTAACAATATCCTGTTAAGTCTGAAGAATGTGTTATAGTGACCTACATTTGTAAATAGAATGTAGTACTTACTGAGGTGCATTCTAACTCCAAGTTTCATGATGCTGTGTATAACAGAATATATACAGGGTGATAAAAAAATGGTGGGCATGAACTTAAATTTTACCAAGAACAAAGTTGTCTGCCTTAGTCTTCTCATTGGGTAGGTGGTATGAAGACCACTCCAAATTTCTGCCATGAACCTGGGAAGAAAGAATGGATGTATGTGTGTGTGTGTCTATGCGCAGATGCCAACTACAGGGGTAGTACACTAGCTCTTCTCTACTTCAAATAGGCAAGCTAAGTGAAAACCTCATACTGATATGACCATCCATTCAAAAAAGGGTAGCGATAAGATTTTCAAGATGGTCATCACAGGCAATGTTGGATGTTCCCAAGTCACCATATTCCTTCATCCATGTTGGAAATAGTACGAAAGGTTGACTCTATAGATTTAGACCAATGGGTCTCAATGATCCAGATCTTTAGTCAAGGTATACAATTTTGAAAAGTTATTGAGCAGAATCCATTATTTTCTTACTCAAGTTACAATGACCATGAATTTTGACCTTCGGACTCCAGAATCTGAAGTTTCTTTATTACCCAAATGCAAGCCATCCATGAAGTTTGATCAAGAACCATACTCTCAAACACAAGTTACTCTGTAAGACCCATTTTTTTCTTTAAGTCATAATGACCTAAACCTTATACCTTAGACTTTGAACTCCAAAATCAACAGGCATTTTCCATACCCTAACTTTGGCCATGGTACAAGTTCTAAAACTAAAGTTCTTCTTCAAAGAGTGTCCGTCATGGTTACTGACACTCTACTTGTTGAAAAGAATTTTCACTAATACAAAATCATTTCCTCCTTTAACTGCCAAGTTTTGAAATCATCTCTGATATTCTTCTGCAATAACAAGATTTCAAATTAGCTGCTGTGGTAGACATATTGACTGTCAGATATTTATCATTTTGATTTAGCAACAAGGTATTGTCCAAAATCTTCAGGTGAATGTTGATATGACTATCCATCTTGGAGGAATAATAATAGATTTTCCATATGGCTGTTGTAGTGGTCATATTGGAAATCAGCTAGGCACCATTTCCATTCAGGACTAACTATACATAATAAAAAGTATTTTGGTGAATGCACCATGCTAATATGACCAGACACCCAGGTAATGATGGCAATGGCCCTATTAGGCACCAGATTGGCATCAGTTTCATTTAGAATCTGCTAGAAATCATAAGAAGTCTTCTGACGAAAACCCTATGTGAATATGAATTTCCGTTCAGGAGTAGTAACAACAACATATTGGATGTAAGATCAGAACCATTCTGATTTAGGACTACTCAGATATCACAAGAAATCTACTGGTGAAACCCCCCATGTCAACACGACTTTCCATTTAAATGGAGTAGCAATAATAAGATTTTCAAGATGGCTACCATGCCGTTGATATTGGACACTATTTTCAATTTGGACAAACTAGACATCGTAAAAAGTCTTTTAGTGTAAACCCCATGTTATGACCATTCATTCAGCAAGAGTTTCAATAACAAGATCATTATGATGGCCACTGTAGAAGCCATATTGGACATCAGAAAGGCAATGTTTTTATTTAGGACTGAATAGACATTATGAGAAGCCTTCTGCTGAACAACAGGATTTTGGATGTCCAAATGGCACCATTTTCATTCTGGACTAAGCCTTGGGATGAAACAGTGTGTAAAGTTACATTATCCTCCAACTAGTTTAGGAGTAGTGACAGCACACTTGTACTAATGGATGATGGACAATGGATGTTGGATGGGTGAGAGACAACAGACCATCTTAAAAGTTCTCAATCATTATGCTCAGTAAAATTAAAAACCATTTTTATTCTTTTTTAGTCATAGTGACCTTTACTTTTGACCTTCTGAATCCAAAACTGATCGTCCTCATCCTTATACCAAATGCAAATCATCCACAAAGTTTGGTAACTTGATGGTGGACAACTCCAGTTATTGTGCTGATGCCATTTTATTCTTCAATCAGTGACATCGACCTTTGACCCCATAAGATTCTTCATCACTCTAAGTACAAACCATTTTTATGCTTTCAGTTAGTGACCTTGACATTTGAGCTTTTGACCCAAAAATATATTGGTTTCTTCCTTACCCCAAGTGCAAGTCATCCAAAAGGTTTAGCAGCTGTAGATAGTGGATGCATACATACAACATCATCACATTATGCAGACACCATTTTATTCTTTCATTCACTGTGACCTTGTAGTCTGACCTTTTGACCTCAAAGTCAATAGGGTGCTTCCTTACTCCTAAAGCAAGCCAGTTACAAGTCTGGAAGTTGAAGATGATGAAGAGCCCAGAGTTATCAAGCATAAATCATATTTCTTTTGATAGTTTCAATAACCTTTACCTTTGATGTTTGTCACTCCAAGTACAAGCTATCCACAAAGTTTGTTAACTGTAGATGGCAAAGAACTTGAGTCATTGTATAAAACTATAATTGGTAAACAACAGATGGATGGATAATATCAAAACACTTTCACTTATTGCAGGCATATCAAAATTGTTATGGGTGTTTACATGTCAAAATATCTGCACATCCAAATTATTCACATATTACATCTTAGTTATAATGTATGAGTTGGCAGATAGGGTTGTGGTGCATCATTTTAATCTGTCAAAGGTTTTACCAACTTATGAACTTTTAAATATATACTGGACTGGTCTGCCACTTGTGTGGCACTTCATTAATTTATTCTGGACTTCATCTTTGTTTTCAGACTATAGTAATTACAATACATGGTATGGGACATGCAAGATTTTTCTGACTACAGTAATTACAATACATGGTGTGGGACACGGAGATTTTTCAGACAACAGTAATTACAATACATGGTATGGGACATAGTGAAAACTACTGACTCCAAGTATTATTAAAGCTTTATTTCAAAATCAAGTGCATTTCACACATCTTTAAACCAGACAGAAACAGGTGAACCTAACAAAACAAGTGACCCTGTTAAAACTGATAGCACTCATCTGATTTCATAACATTTAAATATTTCACTATGCTGGCTTATTTAGCCTTGTAAGAGCACATACCTATCCAACCATCTCCAAACCTTGAATCTTGACTCAGCCAACGTGAGTATGTGAAAAAGCTTGCCAGTAGCTTCCCATGGGTTGGTGGGTTATCTGGGGTCCTTCCAGGTTCTTCCTCCACCAAACTGACCGGCCACCCCAAAACAACACTGCAGACCAAACAAAGTACAAGTCCAAAATTATATCTGTAAATGTGTAACAAATTGAAAATTGTTGTAATGACCTAGAACATTTCATTTGTCTCACTCAAGGAGCTTTTGCTCATCTGTGCTAACAATGATTTAAAAAATTTAAAATTACAAAATAAATTTAAGATTTAATCATGTCATCTACCTGAGAGTACAACTAGGCCAATCAAATTTAATTTATCCATTACCTCAAGAGGTATTTACCAATTGTGCTAAAAGATTTTTGTCAAAATGGCAAAAGACCAAAAAGTTCAATAATGTGTAACAGAATTGGAGAACTGGATCAGTGACCTGTAGGTATATAATCAAGTCCACTGCTCATGACCCTGATCAAGTGTGTACAATGGCCCTTAAGTGTCAAGACATCTACTCGTGACCATCATAAAGTGTGTACAATGGCCCTTAAGTGTCAAGTCATCTACTCATGACCATCATAAAGTGTGTAAATGGCCTGTTAATATAAGGAAGGCATTTGCTCTTGTTCATCATAATGTAAATGGCCTGTGACTATCATCAAGTCATCTGCTTACAGCATTCATAAAGTGTGTACAATACTGTATCAAGTCTGCTCATGACCATGATAGTGTACAATGGCCTTTAAGTGTCACTAAGTCATTTGCTCATGACCTATATAAAATGTATAAAATGTCATGCCTATAAGTCAAATAGTTGTTGTTTTATCATGCGAAAATAGGTTTGAGACAGACATATAGACTGACAGACAGACTCAGGGACAGACAGCAGCAAAGCAATATACCTGATAACATCATCACAGTGGAAGTATAAACAAAATTAAACAATGCAATTACAGTATTTACATTAAAATAATTTCTATTTATTTAACACAAAAAAAACCCCCAGAAACCCCAGAAAGTAATGTCATTAGAAATGTTTGTTGTTTCAGAACTCAGTCCTGGGAAGTCAGGTTATCTGCACAAATTGCCAATAGTTTTGATGCCAGATAAATAAAACTGAGAAAGCAAACAAAATTTTCATCTGCCTAGGACTGAGTTCATAATAATAATAAAAATAAAAATAATAATCATCATAATAATGAAAGAGGGTATCTCAATTAGTTTAACACAATTAATCTCCTTTAAGGCCCTCTAAAAAATGTTTATATACATATATCTCATTGCAAATGTTTCTCTCTCAAGAAAACAACTATTTAAGTAAGCACATTTACAAGTACATACTAAAATACAATATGAAAGTAGGAGGATTTAACTGCATAAATTTTTGTTTCATGTCTCTAATAATGTGCTATAACAACCTGTCTATAGCTGCTTGTAACACAAGAGTAACAAAATAATACAACCTAAAACAGAATAATTATAATTTTTATTTTGTCCTATTTATTTCCATTCTGTAAAGGTCTATTTGAGAACAATGATCATGAAAGAATCTGAAATGGTCAGATTTCTCTATGGAATGAAGGGTACAACTTCCACCCTTGCTTACATTATCCACCCCCCACCCCCCCATGCTTCATGAAATTGTGGTTAGTTTGAAGAAATCAAATGATTTTCCTGAATATTTCATTTTGTTTTCTCATGTATGGATTCTCAACTGACTTTGCTGAATTGTACAAAATACAAAAATTCCTTCTGTGCACTTAATTTTATATCCAATCATAATGTGCTTTAATAAATGTTATTATGTACTTTGTTAAAGGCCCAATGTTATAATACACTTTGTTACAGTCCTAATCTTACTATATACTTTGTTACTGGCCTAATGTTACTATGTACTTTGTTACCGGCCTAATGTTACCATGTACTTTCATACAGGCCTAATCTTACTATGTACTTTGTTAAAGGCCTAATGTTACTATGTACTTTTTTTACAGGCCTACTGTTACCTTGCACCTTTTTGTTACAGGTTTAATGTTACTATGTACTTTGTTACAGGCCTAATGTTACTATGTACTTTGTTACAGGTTTAATGGTACTATGTACTTTGTTACAGGTTTAATGTTACTATGTACTTTGTTACTGGCCTAATGTATGAGGATGAATATGGCTGCTAGACTTCCTGTCAAGGGCACAGTGTACTGCCACCTTGTTAGGCAAATGTAAGACTGATCAATTCAAAAGAACATGTATCCATTTCAAAAGTTTCAAATTCAGACATCTTATGGAAAAACAACTGTCACTGTTGAAGTAATAGCATTGTTGTACTATATCAACTGGTCTGAATGCATCAACTCTGTTCTTACAAGTTCCATATCTATATACATCAGTATTTATTTATACTGTAATGTCTTCATATTTTCTAAACTCTGCAATACTGCTGAAGTTAGATGTTGACCAGAACATCAAAGTTTGGAATGTTCCCACACAGGGCCACCATGTTACTACTTTGATCAGTTGGGGATGATGGCTGTACAGGTTTTGTGTCTGAAATCTGATGGTGGAGAGTGACTCCCAGCTCTTCTGGTTGTGTAATATTGTGTCCCATCTCTGTCATACAACTCTCCATCTTACTGGTTACCATGGCAACTGATGCTGGTGGCTGTGTGTAAGCACTGCATGAACTTTTCACATCCATGGGTGTTGGATTGCTGGCTTCTGTTTCCTTCGGAACCCAGATTTTTGTTTTCAGGTAGGGGTTCAGTTTTTCCCGCAATCTCTGTTTCAGCATGCGGTCCTTTATTGGGCCCGGCTCATTGTCTGGCAGGCTGTTGATTGATTTTGGCAAGGAGAGTCGGCTGACATGCACTTCCACTGTCTTGGGGGTATAATCAGATGAGCTGCAACTTGGCTGTGTTACCAGCTGACCATTATCAGTTGTAAACTGTGTATTACTGGGGTTGTGCCTGCCCCTGGTGATCCTTCTTCTGGGGGCCAAGACATCTGGTTTGGGGGCTGCAGGTTGGCTCATTATCTGGTCCACCTCTTTCTCTCTCACTGAAATATGATAAAAGATCAGATCTGTAAATTAGACATAAAAACAACAACACAGCTCTTCCTACCATTGATTATATGCTGTGCTAAATTAATTTACCCCCTCCATATATATATATATATATATATATATATATATATATATATATATATATATATATATATATATATATATATAGATATGACAGATAGACAGATACACACACACCACACACACACACACACACACACACACACACACACACATAAAATGTATTTATAATGTCCTGCATGAAGAGCTGTTAAAGCTCAATGTCTGAAAGTTGGGGAGCTGTATCTGTATATGGTATTTATATTTATATTTATAAAAATATAAAATATAATGGATATATTACAAAAATATAAAATATAATGTATACAGTACAATGAAATATAATGTATATGGTACAATAACAAATAATGTGAGCACTATAAAAAAAATAAAATATAATGTTATATTGTACAATAAAATATAAAATATAATGTCTATGGCACAATAAAAATATAAAATAGAATAGAATGTTTATGGTACAATAAAGATATAAAATATAATGTATATGGTACTACAAAAAGTATTAAATATAATGTATATGGTACAATAAAAATATAAAATATAATGTATATGGTACAATAAAAATATAAAATATTATGTATAAGTTACAATACAAATAAAAAATATAATGTATATGGTACTACAAAAATATAAAATATAACGTACATGGTACAATAAAAATATAAAATATAATGTATATGGTACAATACAAATATAAAATATAATGTATATGCTACTATACAAATATAAAATTTTAATCTGGATGAGATACAGAAATATTTTATTGAATTTATGAACATAACATAATCCAACAATTTACAAAACAAACAAACTGTTTTAGATAGTTCAATATTATAAACAATGAAAACAAATTGTTACCAACCTGTCATGTAGGCAAGTGCTTCTCCTGCTGTGGGCCTCATGTCAGCTGACCCAGAAAGCATTCTTGACAAAAGATCTCTCATGTCTGTAGAACAACCATCTGAAATGAGGTGTCCAACAGGGTCTTCCTGACTGGCTAACTGTAGGAAAAAGTGAAATCTAAAATAAACATCTCATGAATGATAATATTAGTATATGTGTGTGTGTTTTGGATTTTTAATGTAGCTTTAAAAAAATTTCCGTCATATCGCTACAATGACTGCAGTGTGGCAGTTTATAGTGGTGTCTAGCACTAGGGCATCATGCCACACACATGCTGCATGATGTCCCACCCAGTCACATTATCCTGACACCAGGCTGACCAGTCCTAACACTAACCTCTTAATGGTGAGTGCCTAGCAAGGCAGCTGTTAGAACCATTTTTAGAAGTCTTTGGTATGACTCGGCCGGGGTTTGAACCCGCGACCTCCCACATCTGAGGCAGATGCTCTAACCACTAGGTCACCGGAGCGGTTGATAGTATTAGTAACCTATAGAATTTTATTAAATTTATTAAAAGAAGTCCCAGTCTTTTGAAGGAAATTGCATTTCAATCCATGAAAATGTCAGCAATGCCTATTGGTGCCAGTACTTTTAGAAATAAATGCATATTAAATAAGCTCTGTCAAGTGAAGTTCGGGTTTTTAATTCGATTTCAGTCCAATTACCATAAATAGTATATGCCCTCTTGCATTCAAATATAAAATGTGTCAATCTATCTTCACAACTATGTCAGCGAGAGATTCTGAGAACCTAATTAGGCTGACTGTTTTGATTTTTTATTTGGGGAAGTGTTTGTTGTATTGTTACAATCAACTAAAAAAAGACCTGCACTGCATTATCATGTTAATGAAATCTCTTTTGTATCAAATCAAATAAAAGGAGTGGAATAATAAAAATAATGTATAAAGGCATGCACATCCTACCTTCATAATTCACAAATGTGATCAATGACAGCAAAAGAAGCAAAACAAAAGGAGTACATGGTGCATAAAAAACTTTGTTTCACAGATACAGATCATTATTGAGAAGCAAATACTAAAGTTTGTAGTGTACTTAAAATTTCCCAAATTGGCACACAAGCTTGCTCAAAGATAAGCACAAACTTCACTATTACCATAGTTGCAATGAAATTGTAGCATCAATATTTTACTAACAGATCAATATTTTTTAAATAAAAGAATCAAGTTTCTATGTTGGTGGTTGTTGTTTCATGAATTTTGAAAAGAGAAAATCTCGCTTCATTGTGAACCAACAATAACACTCGAATATGTCTGCATTCACATGCAAAAAGCAGTGATGTAATACACAATATCTTTAGTGACACACATGATGTGTCTTGAAGCCTCTTGGAGTAATGTTTTTAGTGATTTTCAAAATGTTGGTTAGCTTGAAAATAAAGATAATTTACACAGAAAAATGAACTTCATTAGAAAAAGTGTTTTGTTGACAATTATCCTACCAGGATTATACAAATGGTATTAAACCACTTCACAGTCCCCCTCCCAATCTTTGAGTTGTTTTTATCCAGGGGGGTGGCATCCCATTCTTAAATTTTCAGAGGTCCCTCATTAACATGCACCCTTGTTTAAACTGTAGTCTAGACCTCATTGTTTTTGAGTTACTGAGAGATAGGAGTACTGAGGGAAGTTAGTTTCTTGCAAGAAAACCTGACTGATATTCAAGGGAAACAGAGCTGAACCATAAACATCCCTCCTCTATAGAGAGGTCATGTAGTTCACTTCTCCAATCTAATGCTGCAAATAGGAGAAATATGGTTTTAAGTAAAGATTTTCAAATGAGGCCTCACTCAAAAGGTTCATAAATCAGGTTTTGTCAAGGCTCAGAAAACATAGGAAAGATTACATCTCGGTACCAAAGAGTGAGCCACAGTCTCTGCAACTCAAAGAACTTAATAAGATCCACCGAGAGAGGATCTGAACCAATGGTCTGACCTGTGCATAATTTAAGGAAGGCTGAAAGGGTTGTCTTATAGCCTTTGATTGTGGAGACCAAACAAGATTTCTCCTCGAAGAGGAAGAATTGAAAGTCTGCTACTGCTAGGGGAGCTATGATTTAAGTGATTCCAAGGGCAACAATAAAAAAAAGTCTGCTTGGCATTATATACCTTAGCGACAGATTGTTGATGGTTAGAGCTGTACCATTTCAAACTCTGTGAAATAGCCTCTGATTTGACCCCATTATCAAGTAAGTCTGGTTTTCAAACTAGTTCAAAACTGCAATATACATTGTGATGGTTCGATCTGTACGATTTCAAACTCTGTGAAATAGCCTCTGATTTGACTCCATTGTCAAATAAAACTGGTTTTCAAACTTGTTCACAATTGCACATACATGCTGATGATTCCATCTGTAGCATTTCATATGGCAAGATACGTTTTAGCTAAAACATCAAGTCCATGCCACCAATCTTTCAAAAGTAATAAGATTTCTATGAGGGCCACTATGACTGCCACATTGAAAGTCAAATCAGCACCATTTTCACCCAGAATGTGGTATATACTGTTACAGTGTTTCAGTGAAAGGCCCATACTGATGCAGCCATCCATTCCGAAGTAACAGCCATTGGATTTTCAGGAAGGTGACATCTGCAGCCATTTCATACAATGCATTAAGTGTTGTTTGTGAAATGCTGTTGTGGATACATCTATCCATTTACATCAAAGTCAATATGAGATTTTTGTGATAACCACTGTTGCAGTTACAATGGGAAGTCATGTATCCACCATTTTTATTTCAGGACCAACTACACAGCACAAGAAGTCTTTTCATGAAACCCAAAGTTAATATGACCATCTGTTCAGAAGAATCTATTCATGACAAGACTTTCAAGATGACCACCATGGTGGTAATGCTGGATGTCAGATCTACACTATTTTTTTATTTCTGACCTTCTATATGCCATACACAATTTTAGTACGAAAACTTAACACCAGTCTGACCATCCATGTTGAAAGACTTTCAAGACTGCTGCCTTAGCATTTAAGATATAAGTCAGATTAGCACTGATAGCCATCTATTTGTTATGAGAAGTCTTTCAGTGAAAATCCCAAGTCAATATGACCATCTGTTTAGGTAGAGTAATGACAAGATTTTCAGGCCAAAAACAACCTAGCATTCAGGAAGAGAAGCAATAAGAAGATTTTTATGATAGCCACCATGGTGGCAATATAGGATATCTGATTGGAACCATTTTCATTTAGGACCATCTTTAAGTTGTAAGAAGTCAATCAGTGAAAATCCCAGGTCAATATAACCACAAATCATCCAGTTGAGTGCCATGGTGACCATACTGCATGTCTGAGGGGCAACATTTTCATTTAGGATAAAGCAGACCTCGGGATGAAACTACAATACTAAGTTGTATGACTTCCTTCATTCAATCCAGATAACCCAAGTCTTCCGATTGCATAGTCCAGATAATCCAGGTTTTACAGTACTAATATTCTTTATTATGCAGATAAATCTGTTCTAGAACTTCACAGAAAGCAGGATCATTTTATTACCTGAGAATGAACACATATTATAAGAGGCATGGAAACTAAACCCAAATGTCAATAAGACTCTGACTTCTGGGAATATTGTGAACTCGTTTCTTTTTGTTGGCATAAATTTCTGTGGTTCTGCAAAAGCACTAATATTATCATCCTGACCATGACAATGTCACTGCAGTCATTGTATAACATGAAAAAAGCTAAACATGACCTTGATTTCTGACCTTTTAAGCACAGCATTCCTCTGCTAACATAACACAAATCTGAAAATAATACCTGCATGAAAATATAAGATACAGATCTCAACAATTTATCCAGAAAAACTAAGTAATTCACCCTGTGACACTGACCTTTCACACCTGGATCCATCATTGCCGAAGACGTGCCAAGTACACTGGTAATTATGATAACAATTTATTGCCTATCCAAAGACGAACAAGATTTTTCTCCCAAAAATATAAGTTGACCACTATGACCTGTTACTTTGACCTTTTGATCTCCTTACCCATATTACCACTCTACAATCTTAAAATAGGTAAATGAAAATAGTGTGGAGCAACAAGCTTTGTAAAATTCAACAAGTAATTTATTTCCCTAGAATACAAAATGAAAATGAAAAAACCAACTTACGGTATTGCGAATTAAATCCCAAAATAATCCTATAATTACTGACAAAAGTCCTAATAATAAAACTTCTGAATAAACTTTAGTGGAAATCGAAATTAAATCCAGTGCTGAAAGTGTTGATGAGTCTGTGGTGGCCTGTATTGTGGTGTGGTACCAACAGTCTTTTGTTGACACATTAATATATTTCCTGGTTTGAATTCACCATAAATCCCAGTGAATGTCTCTGTCCAAGAATCTTATTTTTTTGATGAGCACTCTGCATTTCCAAAGAAAAATCACTTGATATAAATAATTTGAAGAAATAAATTCCAACCCAAATGAACCAATTACTGGACACAACAATAATACAACTGATTCTGCTAGATCTTGAAGAACAAATAAATATTTTTTCCAGTAACAAGATCATATAGTACTCTACTTGACCTCAGGTCACAATTAGCATTTTCTAATAAAAACTATTACCTCATGGAAAATTTCAATCTGGAAGGTTAAAAGGTAAACTGTTAGTTATAATTAGAAGGTCTGTTATTAAAATAATAATATAGAACCTGGAATATGTCAGGTATACCAGGGGGAATCACAATAACCTAGACTGAGACCCAAACAAACATGTTTACTTCTATTAATAATGATCCTAATATTACATCCATACACTTCGAAAATATTTTAGCTATATATTAGCTGTTTACAATATTTTAAAAAAATCAATAATTCAGGTCAAGTAGAAAATAATACTGATTTTGGACAAGGTTAAGTCCAACATACAATGTTACATTAAATAGCATATAATGAAATAAAAAAAAATAAAAAACCTAACAAACAAACAAACAATGCAAATTAAATATACATAACACACATATACATGACAGTACAAAGAGAACATCTTCGGAAAGGTCAGGAGGTTTGCAACATCTGGTCAGGAATTTTGTCTTCAAATCAGGTAGATTTTCATCAACCTAATTTTAGCACATAAATGGACAAACGACAACTATTTAACAAATTTCATTTTGCTATATTAAAAAATGCACATCATCTCATAACATCAGTCCTTTCAGAGTAACATTTTGCCTTTCATACTTTCCTTGCATATACCACATGCATTTTTAGAGTCTCTTAAAAGATCATTGTCTGCATTATATTTATGGCAGTCCTCATCAATGTTGATTAGGAGATCATTTATCAATACCGGATCCAAATTTCCTCCAGAGTCTGCCTGAATTTTCCTCAGAATAGAAAACGTTCTTTTGGTGTTTGCATTGGTATGTATCAATATTAGTACAACTGTATGTAATTTACTAAGAAGTTAAACTGGTTCCTGCCTGTGGGGAGATTCTGGTAGCTGACCATCTTCCAGAACTGTTGGTGCTATTAGGATTGGATTTGGGAAGTTCTTCTTAAACTAATTTTACAGACATGGCAGAATGCACATTCACATCCCTTTATCCTTTATTCCAACCAATGAAATTCCTGTTTCATCCATTATTGAATTTTGTGTAATATTTCAGTCATTTTGAATATGGCATTTTAGCAATGGGAGACAAAATGTGCTTAGATACTTAGACAAACTTTAAATACCTTAGCCAAACAGGCCTAATTTATGAACTCTTTAGTAATAACTAATCCAACCTTAATCCAACGTCGTATACTGCACCTGCTGAGATAATCCAAGCAATGTTAACTGTTTCATGCTGCTTTAGCTCTTTAGTAAACCAATCATAATCCATTAAAGTTTTAATGATTTCTGAATGACTACTGATTGCAAACAGTACAAAACAATAATAACTCTAAAGTTATTGTCAATAAAATTAACATAAGCCAGTTCAATGATGTGATCACAGGAAATCTTTGCCATAAATATATTACACTGGAAGCAAAGTGTGGAAAAAACCCAGAAAAATTTATGTCCCTGAATGTTCTCTCATGATAAGTTTGAGTACACAAAATAGTTTTCATTGAGCTATGGGAAGGACAGGAGATACCCTTTATCTCAGGAGGAAAACCCTCCCAGCCAGGAAGTTCACATGTATGCTTACCAGTAACAATATGTATCATTAATGGTAAACACCTTTACTTCATCTGATGTCAGTTTACCTAAGGCAATAACAAAAAGCACTGACAAATATCAAAACTTCAACTGCCCATGTAAAATTTAAACAATTACTGTCTGTGAGGATGTCCTTAAAACTTCTTACCTGTCAATCTCTATGGATGTTGTCCTCCCCCCCCAACAATGCAATTGCAGGCAAAGTCCAATGATGATTCCCTGATGAAAACAGGGAATCTTGCTCTTTGAAAGAGAGGCTCAAGTGGGCCCAATATAACTCACCTCTTACATGATCTAACTGTGGACAATTTTATTAGACAGGCTAATGTAGTTTGTAAGAACACAATCCTACATTATCTCCCAACCTTTGTTGCCTTAAAGTTTACCTAATGTACCAATCTGATAAAAATTCTTTCCAAAGATAAAGGTGTCATTAATATAGTTCTTGTATACTGAACTCATCAAAAATCTTGATAATATAGACCTATTTAACAATTTCTATTGAAATTGGATGAGATATAAAGTCTTTAACGAGGCAAAACAAGCTTTGCAAATCACAAGATTAGCCAATATATAAGCTTAAATCACACTCCTCCAACATCTTGATGATATAAATTATTACATAAATCTGATTAAAATCTATTCAGAAATTGTCTCTAGACAAGCTTATCTAATCAGATGTAAGGGCCACAAACATTATCAAACACATCTAAGAACTTTTTTTAATATAAACATACATCCCAAGTATGATCAAAACTGAATGATGACCTCCATAGAGGTAACAAGCATGGCTAATCAGATGCCAAACCATAAGCTCTCTTGGTCTTATGATCTCTGGCAGATTTGTGACTGCCATGTCTTGCCTTTTGTTTCACCAGCTGAGAAAAAAAGGACCTTTTCATTATTACTTTTTAATTCATGGATTAGATTTAAATCATGTGTTAGAATTAATTCAAGGATTTGATTTGATTCATGGATTAGATTTATACTGTTTCCAGAAAAGAATAACTGCTTATTGGGTCTTTTAATTCAGTTACAAGGCCCACTATATTAAATGAAAACTGGTATTCCATGAAAAGCAATGAATTCATAGTAGTCTTGAAAAAAAAAACTGAATTTACAATACTAACAGAAATTAATTCCCAATACTTACATAAATTAATTCACAATACTTACATACAACAGCAGCTGCAGCTGCAGCAATTTTTTCTTCTCCATTGGAAGGCCATTATAGGAGTTCTGACCTTCAGTCAGCAAATTCAGGAGTACATGTTTCTTCTGATGGAGGAAAAGTACTGTTAATCCTAAAGCAAAGACGTCAACTTTGCTCGTGATCTGGTTATTCATGTTGCTAAACATTCCATTATTGAATGAATGCTGTAAGTAACATCGGCATGACTCTGGGGCCAAGTACTCTGGTGTCCAACCAACAAAGTCCATTTCCTGATTTATTTCATGGCTGAACCAAAATCTGTTATGGTCAGCACATAGGATCCCCTGTTATCTTCCTGCACGCAGAGGTTTTCAGCTGAAATAAAAATTATGCATGGAAGTTTATCTTTAAACTTCTGTTAGGACTCCATGGTCACAAACTTAAGTAACAGAAAAGAAGCAAAACCAACAAGTTTTGTACAACTTAACAAAACATTATCAAAGAAATGTGAGGAACTTAACAGCATAATGAAATGAATCCAAATTAGTCCTTATGGAAGTCCTAAATGAATGAAGAGTCCATTATAACTCTACCGGTCCTCCAAGAACTGTGACACTGTCAAGATGGAATTATCCAGAATTCTTTTGAATAACTTATAACAGTACCAGAATATTATTATTGTCCAAATAATGAGCACTTTCTTTCACCAATGAACAGTCCAAACAATCATTTTCCCTTTCGATATCTAAGTACAACATAAAATACATCCGCAGACTTACAACAGGAACACACTAAGTCTGACTGACTCCAGAACTCAGAATGAAACTAAATGCTTGATTTTTCTTTTTATGTACACTGTATATTGCAAATGTAGTTTGCAA
>JAECUM010055987.1:0-12571 GCA_016617855.1 Megalonaias nervosa | reverse complement strand
TTCTGACAGATATAGCAAGTATCTTGACTTTTATCTCGAAAGGAGGGGGAGTAGTCCGTCGGCTTGTCTGAAGAAAACTTTCGTATGACACCTCGCAAAGCTCTGATCAGAAGTTCGGTCTGTGTGGGCTCTTCCATCCTGCTGGTTGGTTTGAGAGTGAAATGAATACTCAGAAGGAAGGCACTAGCCCTTTATATATACACTGGTCTGACATGAATACATAGGGGTCCATGACGTTTCAAATATAGTCATTTGACTTTCTGCAGTCAAGATGAAACGATCGCATCATTTCGTGTAGAAAGGAGAAGAAAGTAAGAGACAGAATCGTGATTTATCACCTCGCACAGCAGCTGAAGTCTTGGCTCAAATTCATGCCAGCGATTTTGAAGATGACATGAGTGAACCAGAATCCAGACCCAGAGAGTATACACCAAACCAAAGTCCGCCATCACCACCACTAAACCCTGAAAAGTATTACCACATTCGAGAGACGGAAAGACGCTCCTCTAGAAAATTTAGAACTACGGCCTACACGTACATGGTGAAGTTTAAAGATTTCAAGTCCGACGTACCGCTGGAGAAAGCAGAGGGGTTCATCACCGATGTGTGGGATTCTTTGTTAACCACACTAAAACAGCAATGTGAAGCCAAAGAAGACGATCGCTTGAGACTTTCCATTCATCACGACAGTTTGAAATCCCCCGTCTGGATCGAGTTTAGCACCCCATTAGAATTTACACCTTCCAAAGTCATCGACAAGATTCAACGCGTGCAACAATCCAACGCCAAGTTTCACATCACCGATAGAAAAGCGACACTGTTCATGACCCACGTTTCTCTTCCCCAAGGGACCGGACGCAAAAAGTTGTTATTGGTGGACGACCTTCGCAGCAGCAAAAAGAGCCTCGTCGAAATTAACACCTTCAAGACCAGATGTGTTTAGCCCGTGCCATCGTCGTAGGACTAACGTATGCCGTCAAGAACGACACGGCAGAATGGAAAAGAGCCTGGCAAACTATTCAACGATCGGACCGAGCCAAACAACAAATAGAAGCAGAACTCCTGTTACAACAGGCGGTGATATCCAAAGACACACCCTGTGGCATTCCTGAAATGCAAAAATTGGAAGACGTTTTGGCTCCACGCTACACCTTGAAAGTACACCCTCAAGAAGTGCGTGGACCTCTGCTGTTTCGAGGCAAAAATTTCCAAGCAGGAAAATACATTCACGTCTATCATCACGATGAACATTTCGATGTCATCACCAGCATCAACTGATTTTTGGGATGTAGATATTATTGTGAGAAATGTGACCATGGGTATAATAATGGAGAGCAACACAAACATTGTGTATCGAAATGTGAGGGATGTTTGGCTTCTAAACCCTGTCTGGACGATAGACAAGAACAAGTGCATTGCCCAGCTTGTCAGCGCACTTTTGTCAGCCCTGCCTGTTACCAACAAGATCTGAAGACACAAGGTTCACAGAAAAAAAGTGATTGTCAACTTCTGAGATTGTGCCCAACTTGTGGACAAGGCATACGTACCAATTGTGCCAAGGCGCATGTATGTTCAGGAAAGAAGCGATGTCACATTTGTCGCCAACCATGGACTTGGAACACAAATGCTACATTCAAAAATAACATTCCAAACAAGAGGACGAAGACGACCAGAAGAAAAAAGGGAATTTCATTGTTTTCGATTTCAAATGCATGCAAGAGACCGGCATTCACATTGCTAATTTCTGCGTGGCTAACCGAGCGTGCGAGAAGTGTAACCATGAGCCTATCTTTACTCATTGCCCTCACTGTAGCAAGATTCCTGCAACACGTGAAAAAATCCTTCGGGAACCAAACACGCTAGCCGATTTCGCCCAATGGATCTTAGACCTTATCGACGAGACTTGGAGCCAAGAGGACATCGAACATTACGGAGACTGTCATCGCTATGCCACGGTGATGGCTCACAATTTCTCGGGATACGATGGGCAATTTCTTCTCAGATACTATACGGAACAAGGCACCGAACGTCCTAAAGTGACTTTGAACGGAGCAAAATTTATTTCCATGCAAGTGGGACAAGTGCAGTTTAAAGATTTGATGAGTTACTTGGCCATGCCTTTGAGCCGAATGCTTAATACGTTTGGAACAACAGAAATGGCCAAAGGCTATTTTCCGCACTTTTTCAATACTGAAGCCAGTCAACACGCCGTTCTGTCCCATATGCCTGAGGTTCACTACTACGACCACGACAACATGCGCACCGATCAACGAGAAGCTATCTACGCTTGGTATCAGACTCACGCTTCGGACCTTTTCGACTTTCAGGAAGAAATGTTAAAGTATTGTCGTTCCAACATGGACATTTTACGGCGTTGCTGTGGAAAATTTCGAGATCTGTTCATGGAACACGGAGGAATCGATCCTTTGAATGAAGCCTGTACCATTGCCAAAACGTGTTCCTTAGTGTACCGTCAACGATTCATGCCCGAAAACACTCTAGCTGTCATAAGTCCTCAAACGACGAACTTTGTCAAACGTCAATACTCGGTCAAAGCCCTACGCTGGCTACATTATTTGTGCGACAAGGAAGACAAATGGATCCAACATGCCCGCAACGGGGGAGGCAAAAAGACCACTGGAACGTATTCGGTGGATGGCTGGGACTTAGAACACCCTAAGATCGTGTATGAGTTGAACGGCTGCATATTTCACGGATGTCCCATCTGCTACCCTCAACGTGACACTAAAAATCAGTTTTTACAACGGACTATGGAAGACGTGTACCAGACCACTTGTCAGCGTCACCTGAATTTAGAACAGCAAGGATACCAAGTGGTGGAACTGTGGGAATACGATTGAAAACCGATCGCGAGCTTAAGCGCATCGTGGAAAGTTACAAGTTGGTGGACACAGTGAACACACGGGACAGTTCTTCGGAGGACGGACGAATGCCATCTGTTTGCTGTACCAAGCCGACAAGGAGAAAGGAGAAGAAATCAAATACTTGGACGTGTGTTCGTTGTATCCTTACGTGTGCAGATATTGTCGCTTTCCCGCAGGGCACCCGCAACTGATGACGGAGCACATTGACCTCTACAACATTCGACAATACGAAGGATTGATTAAGTGCAAGGTGTTGCCTCCCAGGGACTTGTACCATCCCGTTTTACCTCACCATTGCCAAGGAAAAAACTGATGCTTCCCTTGTGTCGTACTTGTGTCGAAACGTGCAACCAAGACCAACCTTGTCAGTACATTCAGGAAGAACGCGCCTTGACAGGAACGTGGGTCAGCGTGGAAGTGTACAAAGCTCTGGACCTGGGATGCCAACTGTTAGAAGTGAACGAAAGTTACCACTTTCCCAAGACAGAAAAATACCACAAAAGCAACGAGACTCAGAAAGGCATTTTTGCAGACTACGTGGATGCCTTTTAAACTGAAACAAGAAGCCAGCAGCTATCCTTCCTGGTGCCACACTCCGAAGATCGAAAGAAATTCAAAGAGAAATACTGGAAGCAGGAAAGCATCACTTTAGATCACATCGAGAAAAACAAAGGAAGGCGATCCTTTGCAAAAGTGATGTTACATTGCTTGTGGGGTAAAATGGCACAACGACCGTGTTTACCCAAGACGGAGTATTTGACAGAACCTTCTCGCTACTTCCAGATGATTCACGACAAAACCAAATGCATGAAGCACGTGGACGTCGCTCGTGAGGACTTGATCTTCGTCAATTACGAAGAAAAACTGGACTTTGTAGAAGCCGACGAATTTGGAAATGTCATCATTGTGACTTACGTGACAGCCCATGCTCAGTTGAAACTGTACGGAGCTTTAGAACTGTTAGGAGATCGTGTTCTCTACTTTGACAGGGACAGATGCATCTACATCGATCACCTGGGTCGCTGACACCATGTCATCGAAGGAGACCGTTTAGAAGCCTGGACGGACGAGCACCCCAATGACACGATTGTAAGTTTTGCTAGTGGCGGTCCTAAAAATTACGGTTACGAATACCGGGACCCCAAGGAGAAGTGCACACGGAGTGTAAAGTGAAAGGATTGACTCTCAATTATCGCACCAGTCAAGTGGTGAACTTTAGCGTATTGAAAGAAGCCTTGCAGTATGGAGAGGATGGAAATTTTAAAGTGACCACCAACGAACCGCACAAGACTGTACGTTTTCCCACACTCCAAATTGTCATTCAGCCTTTATAAAAAGTGTATTAAATTGTGTACCAAAAGAGAGTTCGGCTTCCCAACCACTTCACTTTACCTTACGGACACATTGGTATTAAAAAAATGGTTCCAAGACGATAGCCACCAGCAAGAAGGATGACTTCGACACAGCAAGAATCGAGTGGGAGACCCACGGAGAACTCCAAGTTCAAACCATACCCAAAGCATACCATTTTCCTGTTTTCTTGCCTGATTATTGTAGTTGTGCCAGTCGATTGAAAAAGTTTCAAAAATGGCCCACGGATAGGGAAGGATTACCTATTGCGAATGTTTTAGCTAGAATAGGATTTGTCTACTTGGGACCTGAGACTGAATTGGGATACAAGGTACAGTGTTTCAGTTGTGGTCTGAGGTTACGTATGGATCGATGTATCTATAAGATTCATCTATTCTGGAATATACTCGATGGTCTCCGCACTGTCCTTACCTTTCTATATCATTTCCACCCATCACACTACGGTTCAGGTATGACGGTACTTTAGAGAAAGTAGTACAGTTGTCCAGGAAGAAAAAAGGAAGACTTCCAAAACTAGTCATAAAATGTGAACGATGCACAAGCTCGAGACTTCATTACCACTAGTATAAAAAGGGACAACGTCGAACTCCGATAGTTCATTGCCACTACTAACACCAAGCGAGAAAGATGAATGATAACAAACAAGCCACATCATTCAAGTTCGATGATGCTCAAGTGGAGTGCGATGCTGTGCCTTGCGATTGCAGCGATACCGTACGCTGTGACCTCAGCGATTCAATATCAGATCATGGGAACTTTGCAATGACTAGACCACCATGGAAAGTGATGCTGTGCGTGTCAAACCTGACGGATGCGAAAGCGATGCCACTCGTTATCATACACCATTTCACTTTACTGGTTTTCATGGTGGATGTCATCATGAAACCATGCGGCAACCACCCTATGGATGTCATCCAAAACTGAGCAAACTCCTGCCAATTTCACCGTACCCTCATCGAAATGAACCTGTGAAAGACGAATATTCGTTTTCTGTGCGTTTGCCTGAATACTAAGACTTTGAAAGTCGATTCCAAACCTTCCGAGGCAAATAGCCAAAATATGTGGGAGGTCCTACCCTGGATGAATTAGCCAGAGCCGAATTTATCTATTTGGGCGAAGGGGATAAAGTCAAGTGCTTCAGTTGCGGTGTGTCACTTCACGAGTGGGAACAGAAATTTCGCTTACCTGGAACATGCTCGATGGTATGCGGATTGTCACTACCTACATTTAGTGGGACTCAGTCATTGAAGTGGGCATACCATGTCGTTTAAGAAACCAGCTTGGCTAGGAGTCAAACGTTGGACAACACCTAGACAAGTATTTAAACCCCATGTAAAAAATAATATTCAAAGATTACCAAAGGAATTGCAAGAGAAGATCTACAAGGAAATTTGGCAGGGGCTTGTCAGAGCCAGATTTCATTTGGTGACTGAGGAACTTTCATGTCGAGAAATTCACAAGAGGAAATTGACAAAAGTCAACAAACAAGTCAGATTTCTGTGGATCAAGTGTGCGTTCATCCGATTATTCAGCTTTAGACCATTTACATTAGAAGAATTTAATGACATTCATGACTGTTTCCTGGAATGGCAGTGGCCAGAAATTACTCACTAAGTCCGTCACTTTTGCTCTAGGAGGTCTAAAAACTGACTACCATGCCACGACCATGATACAACAGATTCAAACGGTGGAGGATTACCATCGCATTTTACGAGAAATGTGTCCATTGAATTGGGATCGACGTGTGATGTGTGTCTTAGTGACTTGCTTTCTGGGATTTCGTTTACCAGCCGATTCTTTGTGGACTCTTTACGAACAGTACATACCACTCCAAAAGGCATGAAAGTGGTCCCTTTAAATGTGCACGAGAGACTCATTCTGTTAAAAGCTTTGCACTTTCAGATTGATACTTCTCGACCTCTACAGGAAAGAAAGATTCGTCAACTTTTAGGTGCTGGAGATGTGTACGACGATGTGTGTGTAGCTTGTGACTTACACCCTCACTGAAAGATGTACGTGACTGGAAAAGTTGGGGTTTCGAGGCTTGGACAAAAGAAGTGTTACACTATTCCCAAGATTTGTCATCCTAAATAATTAAAACGTTCCGTGAAAAAAGTAACTTTTTTAACCTGTGTTAGTGACGGTACCAGAAGAAGAGCCCGTCACCGAGGAAAACCACTCCCTTCAAGACAGGACCGTCATCGACATCCCCGAAAAAACATTCCGGGAGGACCGATGTGTGACCGTGCAAAGTGTAGAGACTCTAAGAACATTACACATTGTCCCTAGGACACCACACCTTGATCACCAAAAATGTTGTACAGAAGCTTGTTTATATTCCACTTTGATCGTTTTGATGTTTCTTTTATTCATGTGCTTAACCATTTGGCTCTTATGCATTTTTCTCTTTCGTGTTGTTCACAATTAAAGATGGCGGTAAACGTGTCCTGAAAAAAGTATAAAAACTCTTGTCTTGTCTGTCTTCATGTCAAAAGTGACATTCCCTACACTGCTATGGCTACCTCTGCTGTCTCTGCTCCCACTTCCTCCACTTTCAAAATTATCGACGAACACTTAGATCGTGCCAGTTGGGAGGCGTTGTATCTTCGGCATCCCTTTAACATGCTCATTGCTGGACCCAGCGGTTCAAGCAAAACCGAATTTGTCAAACGTTTGATCGAACATAAACATCATTTGATCGATCGTCCCACTAAACGAATCGTGTGGTGTTACAAAGAGAGGTAATCGGCGTACAGCCTTCTGGGAGAAAGTCAAGGCGATTCCATCGTCTTTGTGGAAGGCATTCCTGGCGAAGACGACGGGATCGTGTCTGATTCCAGTCAAACACATCTAGTCATCTTCGACGACATGTTAGCAGACGAAGAAGAAATTAAACTGTGGTTTACGTGCAAATGGCATCATCGTAATGCCAGTGTCATTTACATCACCCAAAATTTGTTTCAACAAAGTAAAGCCCATCGCACCATCAGTCTCAAAGCTCATTACGTGGTCTTGTTTAAAAGTCCTAGAGATAAATCGCAAGTGCAAGTGTTAGCCAAACAGTTAGGAACTCCTTAGCTGACGACGCGTACGACGATGCGACTCAAACCCCACATGCCTATTTACTCGTGGATTTAAAACCCACTATCCCCGAGTATCTGAGACTTCGTACCCATCTATTTCATCACTGGTGCCAAGACGGAGGGCCTGTCGTGTACACGTCCCCGTCGTCGACTTAACCACAACTAGTACCCCAAAAAAAAGAATCTATAAAAACCTCGGTCACTATGGTCTGTCTCACATAGCGTCAACATGACGTCGCTTCAGTCTCATCTTCCCGTCAAATTGATTCGTGAATTGTACGGCAAAAAGAATCCACAAATACGTACTCGTGTCTTAGAAGCCAGTCTCAAAGAAGTCTTACGATGGTTTACAGTGACAGCACGTCAGTTACTGCACGGCATCATTCACATTCCACATCAAACCAAACGTTTTATTTTTGAGAGAAACAAAGTCGCCTTGACGCAACTGTCCGATCCTCGCATCGACATTCAAACCAAAGAGCAAATCATTTTGAAACCTGGAAGCAGCGGTTCTCTAGGAGGTGTCATCATTCGCTCCCTCTTAAAATAGGATCCCAATGCCCCCAAAGTCCTCCCCAAGAAAAAGCCACTCACCGACGTACCCAGAAGAAAAAGGAAAAGAGCAACGGTATAGAGACCAGGTCACAGCCACACAAAACGAAAAGTCCACAGAAAACAGCTTCTACCCAGAAGAGGGGCACTGCCGCCAGGACACAACCTTACATTCGCAAACCACGACCTGTCGCAACAACGGTGACCGCTTCTCTAGTAGTCTCAGCTTCATCCACTTCTCCGTTGCTGGTGATGCCTGCCAAACTCGATTTTGACACTTGTCTTTCCTAATTTGATGAAACATTGGAAACCTGCGTCTTCAAGAACTTCTCCTCTAGAGGTGACACTCTCCTCCTCTTTAGCGACAGTGGCCACTGTTCACAAACTACCTGCCCCCCCAAATTAAAGTCCAAGAAAGATTGGGCATGTTAAAGAGTTTACTGGATTTGTCCAAGCAAGAACTGTCCCGATTGAGTCCGTTACGAACCGCTCCATGACGTGCGATGCCTTCCATGAAAATGATACGACAAACCGACAATCAGTGGCGACGCATTCCAGTATAAAAATGACCTGAGGCAAACAATAGGGATCAGTGTTGTTGTGCTCCTGAACGCCCAAAGATGTCCCCTCCAAGAAGTGCGCACCGTCACCATCGTCGTTCTTCTGTCCAAAAAGGAAAAGGAAAAAGAAAAGGACTGTCCCCTCGTTTAGCCAAACATTGGAACATGTTGTCCGTCCTGTACAAAGCTACTCCACCCATGCGAAAACAACTCATTCAAACTGATTCCAAAATGTCATCGATACCGTGTGCGAATGTTGCCTGAATGTCTTGAATGGAACGATACCTTTGTCTAAACATCAGAAAGAATGCTTAGCCAAACATCGACACGTTCTGCGCCAAATGATCTAAAAGAAAATCCTCATTCGTCAAAAGATAAAGATGTTGGTGCAACGCGGAGGAGTTTTGCCCTTTTTGCCTATGTTGCTGAAAGGAGTAATGGAAACAATAGGCGGACCCTTGCTGAAAGTAGTATTGGGAACGATTGGAGGAATCCTGGGAGGATGAAAATAAAAATGTCCAACAAGATGAAAAGGGACCGCTGGAGACAACAGATCTCAGACGTGACCATTGAACTCTGATGGAAGGACAAAAATTGGCTTTATTACCTTACAAACGATGGACGGAATACCATCGTTGGCAGGAACAACGGACGCCGCATTTACCTCCCAATCCTCATTTGACCGTGATGTCCCAGTTACAACACGAATTGCAATCCTTAATGGATCGCAGCAATTTGTCAGAAACGGAAAAATCTCAACGGTATGGTCAACTGTTGCAACGACTGCAACTCTTTCACCAGAAAGCTTTAGACAAAACAGCTCTACCGACTCTAAAATATTTTAAGTCCCTGATGAAAACTCCATCACTACCACCCCCAGCAATCAAGACAGACGCAGCGCCACGGGTGTCTGAGGAAGAAGAGGCACGAGAAGTCTTTCAAACACCGACAGTAGCTCACATCCCCAGTAAACCTGAAGCATCCTTGTTGACCACTTCCCCTACACCCCAACGAGAAGAACTTAAAGCTTGGGTTAAACAGATGATGTCCACTACTCCTTCGACAGAAGATAAAAAGAAAGAAGGGAAACCAGAAGTGAAAAAAGAAAAGAAGACCAAAGCCATCCCATTACCGCCACCGCCACCACCACTACCTTCAACTTCTACACCCGTGGGACATCGGAAACGTAAAGCCGTTTCTAAACCACCCCCACGTCCCATTCAGAGTAGCATCAGAGAAGAGTGGATAACTTATTAAAAAATGGAGAAGGTGTTAGCCAGTATTTACTAAGATCCATCCCATCCCGTAGGTTACGGAGGAGATCAGAAATTGTATCGTGCTGCCAAAACTCGACTGAAAAGTATCCGTTTACCTCATGTGCAACGATGGTTACAAGAACAGGCCACTTACACCTTACACAAACCCATTCGACGAAAATTTTCCAGAAGTAGCACCCAAATGGAGGGCATCGATCACCAATGGCAAGCTGATTTAGCCGATTGTCTCTCATTTGGCCACCTACAATCGTGGCTACAAATATTTGTTTTGTGTCATCGACGTCTGTTCCAAATTTGCATGGGTCGTGCCATTGACTTCTAAATCAAGCAGTGAGTTATTGCGAGCCCTCAGACTGGTGTTGAAACAAAGCGGTCGTCACACTCTTCGATGGCAAACCGACAAAGGCACCGAATTTCTGAACCAAGCTTTCAAAAAAGAATTAAAGAAACATGACATTTATTTTTTCACCACTGAGAATCCTGAAACCAAAGCCAGCATAGCAGAACGTTTTCAACGCACCTTGAAAGAACGCATGTGGAAATATTTTACGCATCAACACACTCTCAAGTACATCGACGCCTTACCGCACGTAGTCCAAGCTTACAACCAATCTTACCATCGGAGCATAGGACGTGCCCCCAAAGAAGTGATTCCCAACAAATAAATGACCGTCTTCGAGCGCCTATTTGGTACGTCCCCGACGGTGACTGTCCCAAAGAAAGGTGGAGTGTTAGCAGCAGGAGATTGGGTACTTATTGGCAAAACCAAACGCACTTTCGACAAAGGTTACTTACCCAACTGGACCACTGAATTGTTTCGTGTCACTGAACGAGTGCGTGGCTGTCATCCTCCTGTCTATAAATTGGAAGACATGAACGGCGAAGTGTTAAAAGGAACGTTTTACTTACCCGAGTTAAAACGTGTGACCAAATAAGAATACGAAGTGTACGAGATAGAAAGCATTCTTGATCGAAGAACTCGTAAAGTGGAAAAAAAACGTGTGAAAGAAGTCAAAGTACATTGGAAAAGATATCCTCCCAGTTTTGACTCTTGGATCGACGCTTCGCAATTCATTGACTATAAAAAGAAGTGACCATCATGCCCTACAACACAGCCTCAGATACTGCAGTGACCACTCCCTCGCCCAGTTCTTCTCTGCAAGAGCTACAAAAGCAACCCTTGTGGGTGTGGTGTGGAGAACGTGTGGCTAAAACGCAAATCGTTTTTTTCTGCCAAATCTTTGTGGTGCATTGTATCATCCATGCTGCCATTGCCAATTTGAGTTTTCAAGAAGGAGACAAACAATTGTTGACCATTTTACTCAGCAGTTTCATCGGTTACCTTCTCCCCAATCGGTCCCTGAAATATTCCTCTAACGTGAACAACAACGGGAGCCTTGCGTCCAACGTCAGTCACCCTTCCAACAGTCAGCATTCTAACAACAATCCTCTTCTAGACACTCCTCTGACTTTCAGCAACCCCTCGGACACTAAAGGTCTGGAACTATGAATAACCAATTTTAGTTAACGTTACCCAGTGACAGTTCCATGGAGGTGTTTCCCAAAAACACCTTATGCTGTTACACGGCCAAATTATCTCAGGCCATCCAATTGGACCACGAAGCCCATTGGGAAGTGGCTTTGGTCGAAGTGATTCACCCTACACATATCCTAACTATCCTTCCGAATCAAAACACTTTTAAGGTGGAAGTTCATGACGAGCAAGTGCAACAAAACTTGGATGAACGCACCACTGTAAGTGACTCTAGGAAAGCACAAGACCCCAAAACTAAACGGTTCACCTATCTGTTGTCCATTTCCCCAGGCTATTATTTTAGTGGACAACATCTGATGAACACGATTGCTACCACATTCAATACCGTGTTTGGCAGAACCTTGGAGAAAACCAGAAAAAGTGTCACCCTAGAGTGCCATAAAATAGCTCGTCGCCTATTAATCAAATTTTCAGAGGACAAAATATTGGCCATTACATTTTTTTCCTGAATTGTATGACATTTTGGGTGGGGATCACAAGTTGATCAAGATTAAAAACGAAATATCAGCCGTTACCGGCAACTTGGATTTTGCGAAATATTTTCGATCCCCTGGAGATATAAACCAAGGATGAATTTGATCTTTGTGTACTCCGATGTGATGGAGTACAACGTAGTGGGACACAGCTGCGTGCTGTTACTCTTTGTCATTCCTTTCAAAGTGGATTCTGCAACGAACGCTGACGAGGAAGGTGGAAACACCTATCACGTTGACCGCGAATTTGCACATCCTCACTATTTGCCCGTCAGTAAGTCGTATTTCGACACTGTCAACATTACTATGAAAGGAGATCTGGGACAAAATATTTCATTCACCAAAGGGAAAGTCATAGTGAAACTCCATTTTCGAAAACGATTACTCTACCCCCTTATCAGTCTTGTATCCTGTGTACCAAGGAGTCGCTCGACAACGAGGACATGGTTTAGGAGATATGCTAAAATCGGTCTTTCGTTCGGTGGCTTCCGATTTGAAACCGATGGTAACATGGGGACTGTACGCCTTGAAAGATGCCGCGTTGACGCAAGGCAAAGAATTTCTCCACAATGTCATCACTGACAAACAAAACATCAAAGAAACTTTCTTCAGAGCAGGCAAAAATGTCTTGCTTCAAACGGGCAAAGACGTTTTAGGCCGACGAGAAGCTCCTATAAATGCCCTGGACGCTGCCAAGTCAGGCATTACCGCTTCCCTGACGCCACAGCAAGGACAAGACAGAAAAAGACGACGAAGACACCCATCCAGAGGACTTCACACTCCCACAGCTAGAAAGACTAAGAAAAGAAGAACCG